>JABFPQ010000522.1:0-11233 GCA_022817265.1 Masnerella sp. ZL-2020
ACGAACTTTTGTAACGCGCCGATCGGAAAACCATTTTAACCCGATGTTCTATGGACTTATACCTTTCAAAAAATGCAATAAAAAAAAATCGATTTTTTGAACATTTTGAATGAGAACCTGGCCTTAAGCTTTGTTTTAATTGCCTGAAAACAGGTCATTTTGCGCCACGCTGCCAATCGAAACATTCGTGCTGCGAGTGCAAGGGTAGGCATCATTCCTTGCTCCATACCGATCACATCCCAACCAAGCCGTCACCCGTGAGCCAAACGAAAGTAGAGGGGGAAAATGAGAACGCAGAAGGGCAAGTTAATCATTCGTTTTCAGGTGCGAAGACCTTAGTCAGCAAATTGCTGCCTACCGCGTTAGTTAGTTTGCAAGGTCCTAGCGGACGCAGAATCGTGATTCGAGCTTTGTTGGATCAGGGCTCGCAGGCCACGTGTATTTCCGACCGAGTTGTGCGACTTTTGCGGTTGAAAAAACGACACCTTTCGCTTAACTTGAAAGGATTCGGGTCGAGTCAGGCAGAGACCGCACACTCGACAGTGGAGGTGCTGGTCTCGCCACGCGATCGAGTTCGGCCAGCTTGATCCATACAAGCCATCGTACTTCCAAAGCTGACAGAGTACGCTTGTTCTTCTCCTGCCAACCTGCGGCAATGGCCGCATCTGGCTGAGCTCGTTTTAGCTGATCCAGAGCCTCGTGAAGATCAGCCCATTGACCTGCTAATTGGTGCAGGTGAGTTTTCGTTGTTTTTGCTTCCATGCCTTCGCAAAGGTCCTGGCAAAGCACTTATTGCCCAACAAACCATTTTTGGATGGGTCATTTCAGGCTCCCTTGAGCATTCTTTGGTCGTGGATCACACCTTGCTTGTGAATCACGTGTCCACTCTTCCCTCGTTAGAGGAACAGTTGTGTCGTTTCTGGGCCCTCGAGGAGGTTCCAGACCAGTCTCTTTTGTCGAAGGCGGAGCTAGAATGTGAGCAGTACTTTCTTGATACCCACTCCCGGACGGATTCTGGAAGGTACGTTGTCTCTCTTCCCTTCAAACACCCTCGACCGCCTGCGATAGGCAACACTTTAGACACCGCGACTAAACAATTTCTGAGTAACGAGCGGCGGTTAGCTAAGCGCCCAGAGTTGTGGGAAGAGTACAAGGATTTTATTGGAGACTACATCGCCCAGGGCCACATGAAACGGTCTAGTTTTGATGCTTCCGACCCCAAAAGCGTCTTTATCCCGCATCTCCCCGTAGTGCACCAGGATAGTAAGACCACGCGAGTCAGAGTGGTATTTCATGCTTCGAGCCAGTCGAGCAACGGAAGCTCGCTGAACGACTTCCTTCATGTTGGTCCCAAGACGCAAACGGATTTGTTTGCTCTAATTCTCAATTGGCGAACTCACAAATATGTATATCTTGCCGACTTGGAAAAGATGTTCCGACAGATTTTGGTGGATCCATCGGACACTCAATTCCAGCCAGTCCTGTGGCGAGAACATTCCTCGCAAGCCTTGCTGTCCTATCAACTGATGACCGTCACCTATGGAACGGCCTGTGCTCCCTACCTGGCTAACCGCGTGTTACGCCAATTGGCCACAGACGAGGGTCAGCGATTCCCACTAGCCAAATCTTTGTTGGAGTCGAATTTTTATGTGGATGACGTCTTGTTTGGAGGGCACGATCTCGATTTGTTGAAGACTAACCGCACTCAATTAATCGCACTGCTTCAAGCGGGTGGGTTTAACCTTAGGAAGTGGGCGAGTAACAATTGTTGCAGGGATTGTCTAGTGACAATCATGGTCTAGCGCTAGGCGATAAACCCTCAGAGGAAGATCGGTTAAAGGTCTTAGGAGTCAGTTGGTTTCCTCAAGCTGATCAATTCAGTTACACTTACGCAGCTCCTGCGTTGTCGATCTTGACTAAACGCACCTTCCTGTCAGTGTTAGCTAGTTTGTACGATCCGCTCGGGTGGATCGCCCCAGTTCTGATCGTGGGAAAAATTCTCATGCAAAAGTTGTGGCTGCATAAACTGGACTGGGACACTCCTTTGCCGCCTGAGTTGCACTCTCAATGTCAAGCCTTTGTTGATCAATTACCGCGGACCAGCGAGTTGAAGATTAGTCGATGGTTGGGTCTCACTCCCCATTCGCCTAGCGTAACTCTACACTGTTTCGGCGATGCTTCTAGCGCAGCCTACGCTGCACAGTGGGCTGAAATCGGGAAAAAGGCGCGCATTTGACAAAAAAGTCAAAGTCTTTGTGGTACATTTTCATAGGCAAATTTTCATTTTGTATATCTTAGAAAAGGAGAAACTTATGTTTAAAGTCATATCTAATAACGATATTATCTTGAAAAGTCATTATGAACTTAGTATATAATGACCAATTACGAATAACCCCATTTGATTTCAATGCAATTTTTTTCTTAACTTTAATGTTTTAAAACTTTACTTGAGTAAAGAAGAGTAAAGTTGACAAGCAGTGTTCCAAAAAGGGTATCTTATATAGATTTTTTCGGCTTTATTTCAGCTGCGACGGCTTGCTCCAAAAAAAATAACAACACAATATGCAAAAAAATACACTGGAGCTACGTGAGATATACCGAAAAATGATGCGTTTTTAAACGAGTGGCATTTTGTTAATTAACATCGAAACCTTAAGCCGTTTATGGCGATTATAGACGCAATCCTCCTCTACAATTTGCCATAGTTTTAACTCATTTGGCCTGATTTGTCCCTTGGAAAAACCTTAACAAATACAGCCATGTTTTGATGACGAAAAATGAAAATTCAAAATTTTCCAAAATAGCGGTTTTGAAGAGTGTTCAGTTTCCTCTATTTTTTGAATAAGATCATTTATTTTGGCCTAAAATTGGCCAAAATATGGCCATTTAAAAAAAGCAGTTTTAACATTTTTCTGCGATAAATCATGTTTGCTACTAATACGATTTTATTAATTAACATAAAGTGAAAAATGCGACATGCAAAAAGGTTTTTTAGTGTTATTCGTATGTTATGGGCTGTTTTATGTCGGAATTATAAGGATAAACCGGATATTTTAAACAATAAAATTTTAATACTGAAAATAATTAGTAGAAACTTATTATTTGTTAGAATTTAAGATTAAAAAAACTTAGGATATTAATGTTTGATTTTTTTTAATTTCGCATAAGTTTATCCTTTTTAATGAGAAAATGGCCATGTTGGAGCCATTTGGAAAAACGGTTTTTTTCCGTTTTTCTTTTAAATATTGGATTTTTCTGCATTCATAATGCATTCAATAAAAAGAAGGCTTCTCAAAAGGTTTTTTGGTATATTTTAAGTGGCTTTTTTTTCTCCAGTGTATCATTTATATTCCTTTTATATATTATCGTTTTAAAATAAAGTTTTTGATATTTTTCTAGGTTATTGAAGAAATATTGTGAATTATATGTTGGCGTAGTGTTTTTACGTTCGACCTGCATAAAGAAGTGATTTTAGTTATGAGTTCTGATCAGGAAATAGGTGAGACATATATCTATATTTAATTGAATAAACTTTAAGAATCTATGTTATTTGATTATAATTAATATTCTACAATTATTTTAAACAATATTTGTCAAACAGATTTTACTAAACGGTTTTTCTATGAGAAATTTTTTGATAATAATAAACCGCAAGCACAAATTATTATTGATATTGAGTCATATGCTAGAGAAAAAGGAGCAAATATTGAGGAAAACACTGCAAAATGGTTTGTTTGTAACTTGGCAAAATACTGGAAACAGTGTTACCGCAACAAGGACCGTTTTGAATTACGATATGCTGAATTTTTGAATCAAAAGCTTTATGAAAAAAAACTGCTGTTAAAAGGCCACTAAGTGAAAAGAAAAATTTAAAAGATTTTGATTCATTAAGTAATTCGCAGAAAAGGCGCCGAACAAAAGGCTGGTATTTAATTATATAAATATTAAATTAGTTGAACAGCGAGTAATGTTTCTTTTCAATACATATAGAATTACGTGAAATAGACAGTAGTACTTTGACGTTCGCGACATCATCTGCACTTCGAAAAGAAGGACATTCTAAAGCAGCAAGTTTATTGGCCAAAGTTACTCAATCTCCAGAAAGAATCAGTGAGAGCCTAAAAAATGAGAATTTGCAACAAAATACGCCAGCGGTTATAGATGCTGATAAAGCTTTAGCAATTGCGCTTGATTGCAATTTAACCAAACATCAATATAATATTTTAAGGTTAAACTCAAAGGAACAAGGTAAAACAGCATTTACAAATCGCTACTTCTCACCTGAAACCTAAAATGAATTATTTTATATGTACTCTATAAACGTTAATATAAGTAAAAAACCTAAAAAAGTAAAAACCTAAAAAACCTGGAAATTTACATAACGTAAAATTTAAGCTGTAGTTTTAAAATAATTCCCAAATTGAAAGTTTGTTATTTAAGTACTATCTTTTTGTTATTACGTATAATAACTGTATCTTAAATTAAATTGAACAAGAGGCTGGTTAAGTTATTTGAAATTCCTATTAATTTGAACTTAGTTTATGTTTTTAAGTACTATTTTTTATTATTTGCATAATTGCTAATTACCTTTGTTACTTTTATTGTGCTAAATATTATTAACTTTTTATGTAAATTAATTCACTAAACTACACGAAAAATTAAATCTTTACTTCGACCTAAATTTCTGTCAGGGAATATGTTTTTGAGAAAAATAATAAATTGTTATTTCGTTACCAATAATTGTTGAAAAAATAACTATTACTCGAATAATTTTTTATATATATTTCAGTAACTAAGAAGTTTCCCTCTTATACAAATCTTGCTGCTGCAAAACAACGGTGTTATCCGAATAATATTATAGCCACAGATGTAGAAGTAAAAGTTAATCTGCAAGATCTATTAGATCATACTTCATCACGGTTTGCCGAAATTTTGAAGCCTAAATTAACTGAAAAAGTTATTATTTATTATAAATGGGGCTTTGACGGCAGTTCTGGCCATAGTCGTTATAAACAATTATGTAGTGGTTCGGATGAATCAGTTATTATAACTACAATTGTAACCCTTCGAATTATTGATGCGCAAAATTCAGAGCTTTTATGGGAAAATATGACATCTTCGTCGACTCGGTATATTTTGAATTTCATTCTTTATTTAAGGGGACCTTCGTTTATAGTGTCCTTTTCAATATGTTACACTTTTATTTTTTAGTTTGAGAATTACTTATTTTTAACATTTTGAACATTTTTCAAAATCATTTATTTCGACTTTGTTTTTCATGTTTTTTTTTACAGTCAAAGTTCCCGGGCTCATATATTTTATTCGGTTAATTTGACTTTTTCTTTGTTCGATTCAGAATAGTACATTGAACAAATTTGTAAGACACTGTCTTGATATGTAATCTATAAACGAATTCATAAGCAAATGACTGCAATAATTTCACGATTTTGCACTACTTTTAAGTAAATTTTGAGAAAAATGTTCATAACTCTATTTTTTAAAGTGATATCAAAATTCTGTCTTACAATTTTTTCCTCCTAAATGTACTTAACAATTTGATCAAAAATTTTACTCAAATCAAATAGAAATTGGGGTCCCGGGAGATTTTTCACAATAGGTATGTTTTAGTATTATGACGAATAAATAATCCATTTCTTGGTTTTTTATAAATATCTTTATAAATTCTTAATTCGGTATAAAAACTCCTTCATTAACGAAAAAAATTGAAAATCGGTTAAAAATCAGCTAAATATTTAGCGTTTTGAGTTGACGGTCCCCTTAAATTTCGAAGTAGAATTATGTATCATGATAACAAAAAATATTCAAAATGAATTACAGGTATTGCAGACCAGTGCGAATTGCTTTTGAAAAAGAAAATAGCGAAACGATAAAAATTGAATATGATCGTGTTAAGGCTGAAATTGCTGCCATTCGTCCAACTAAAATGCAATTCGAAACTTAAATTCTGATTGAACATAAGTTACTCTTGACAATGGTTGATGGAAAGTCTATTAATGTGATTCAAGAAAATCCAGCATCATCAGTACGGATTACCTATAATCTTTTCAAATTTTGACAACAATGACGTTTTTGAAATAATATGTATGTGTTTTAGAGATGTTTCATTTGTCATGCAGGACCAAAAGACATGAATAATTTTGACATGGCTAAGGTTAAATCAAAATGTGCAGACGAAACCAGTTTCCAGTACGGAATTTCCCCTTTGCATGCAAGAATAAAGTTTTACGAATTTTTCTTGCACATTTCCTATCGGTATATATTATTATATTGCATTTATATCTATTACATTTCTTAAAGCGCGCTGAAAATATTATTTTGTTTTGAATTTCAATTTTAAACTATTCAATGAAATATAAAATAAAGAATGAGTATTTAAACGTTTAAAAAAATCAGCTATATATTTTTGTGTATTTTTGTGTTTTTTAAAACATTTCAAACATGTATTTAAATATTGATTATGTACATATATTTAAATTTCATAATTGATTTTGTAAACTGTTCGAATATGCTCTAAGTAAAATCCTACTGTTTATTATTGATTTTGTATAAAAAATTTATCAAACAGTAAATCACCAAAAAGTAAACTATTTTTATAATTATTCATTTAATTATCAGGCTTGACTTACCAGAAGATCGTCGTAAAAAGTGCACAAGATTGACCAAAGACGAAAAACAAATTGTACAAAAGAAGAAAGAGCAAATTCAAGAGAAATTTAGGAAAGAGTTAGGTTTGTTAGTAGACATGCCGAAACAGGGTATGTATTAATATCATATCACACGGTAGAGTTTACTATTAACCCCAACTAAGTAAACTTTTATTCATAAAGTTTATTTACAATTGATTATTTGGGTTCAACAGACCTATGGCTCAAATTGATTATTTTATATTATTAACATTTTATAAAAAAATAACCTTTTCCATAATCTTATTTAATATTTAAAATGTTTCCATAATCAATTTATTAAACTGTAAAATTTATAATTTAAAAACTATTACAATAGGATTTGGCTCAACAAATGACGGTAATACGGCTAGAAAGTTTTTTGAAAATAGCGATAAAGTTGCTAGTATTTTGAGTGTCGACAAAACATTGATTGATCGATGTGCAACAATTCTGACAGCTATCAGTATTTCTGAGCAACTCGACCCTATCAAATTTGGAAATTATGCGTTTGAAACTTCTCAAATTTTGATAGGAACTTACCCTTTTTGGACTTTGACACCAACCGTCCACAAAGTCCTTTTTCATGGTCAGGCAATAATTGAAAATAGTATATTACCCTTAGGTAATTTTGTTGAAAACTCTTATGATTTTAATTACAAGATTAATTTTGAAATTTTGAATTTTGATCTAAAGCATAAATTAGAAAACACAAATTAGAATATTATTTTATTTTATTGTTAAAATATAAGCATGTTTTTTAAAAAAGATATCTTTCCTTATATTAATAAATTTGTTGTTTATATAGGCAACTTATCGGAAGAAGCTTTAGAGCACCGAAATAAAGATTTCAAAACTTTCCGATGCGAAAATGCCCGAAAAACTTCGAGAAAAGACAACTTAGTTGACATTTTTAATAGATTTCTATTAACATCAGATCCTCTGATCACAAATCGCAGAAGTTCAACTAAATTGAAAAAACCCAAAAAAGCTCTACCCAAATCAGTAGTGGACTTGCTCAAAACAACTTGTGAAGAAGAAGAAGATATAGAAAGCGATGACGAAGTTATATAAATTAAATAAAACATAAATTGTGTATTATTCTTGATAATTATATCAAAAGATAATTTTACATCTTATTTTTATTCACGAATCCCAAAAATACGAACATCATTTTGTTTAATACTTGTATATTTTTGATAAGAAATTCAAAAGGTAATAAAAGCAAAGAAGCAATTCAACTCAAGATATTTTATAACAATATAAAAAGTTGTCATGTACCAAAAATTTATTTGAATACACGTTTTTGATAGAAATCTTAAAAAGTACAAGATTTGAGATATTTAACTTCATAAGTTACATATTTAATAATTTTGATAGCGTACTTGACAACTGTCAACTGCAAACTACTCACTTTAGTATAAAATTAATATTTAATTTTCAAAACCCTACAAAATCAACCAAATTTTGTTTTAAAAGTAAATTTTCATAATTTTGACAGCAGTATTGACAGCTGTCAACTGTCAAAAATGCATTTTGACACTAAATTTGAACTCCGCGATTGAAAAAACCTATGATATTGATGTTTTTGAGTTATTAGACATTTTAAAAATGAAAAAAACCTCAATGCGCGTGTTTTGGGCAGTTTCAGCCCACTGTGGCGCTGCCGTGATTTATTTGCGAGTAGTAGGGTTAGATGGAAAGGTTGAGGTGTCCTTGGTGTGTGCTCGAACTAAAGTCGCCCCTGTGAAGACCCAAAGCATTCCCAGGCTTGAATTGTGCGCAGCCGTTTTGGTTGGGCGTACGATCAAGTTTGCTCTGACATCGTTGAGGCTGAACAAAGCTACCGTTGTCTGTTGGTC
This sequence comes from Masnerella sp. ZL-2020, assembly GCA_022817265.1. NCBI lineage: Eukaryota > Metazoa > Arthropoda > Insecta > Hymenoptera > Scelionidae > Masnerella > Masnerella sp. ZL-2020. The sequence goes on from JABFPQ010000522.1 coordinate 8,546, forward strand.
CGATTCCCAGAATGTCTTACACTGGATAGAGAAGGCACCCTGTACTCTAAAGTGTTTTGTTGCGAACAGAGTCTCGCTTTTACAGACTCTCACGGAGGGTCTACCTTGGTTTCATGTCCCGGGAGAAGACAATCCTGCCGACTGCACATCCCGTGGGCTTTCCATCGAAGCACTCAAGGCTCACTCCATGTGGTGGAATGGACCTGGTTGGTTGTCTGAGCCTCCCGAGTGTTGGGAAGTCAGCGTCGAGCTCGACCACTGAAGTTAACCTTGAACTTCGTCCTTCTCTTGTAAATACAGTGAGCGCAGAAGAGCGCGAGTGGAAAATCGCGCATCGTTTTTCGAGTTGGCTTAAACTTCTTCGAGTGGTCAGTTACATTGTTAGGTTTGTTCAAAACTGTAGAAGCGCAGAGAGCCGAGAAAATTATTGTGATGAACTGTTAACTGCCTCGGAGCTGGACAACGCTGAAGTCGTTCTCTGGCGTCAACTTCAGTTAGCACATTATGAGTTTGAGCTTCGGGCTTTGAAAAAGTCTAATCATATGGTCCCTTCTAGCAGTCCTCTGTACCCCTTGTGCCCGCTAATTGATGAGCGTGGATTGCTATGTGTCGGAGGTCGTTTGGAAAACTCGTCGCTGCCCCAGTCCCGAAAGTGTCCCCTCATAGTACCCAAGAGCAAGTTGGCCACACTCCTAGTCCGTTTTTATCACTTGAAGACCGCACATGGAGGCGTACAGGTTGTCTTGCGAGTGTTACGCGAGAAGTACTGGGTGGTTGGAGCGCGATCCCTGGTTAAGGCCGAAGTTCACGGTTGTGTTGTCTGCGTGAGACACAGAGGCGCTCTTGTGCGCCAACTTATGGGTTGGCGTCTGACGCCAACCGGCCTACAGATTAAACGGAGATCGCGTCTTTAATCACGTCGGCGTAGATTACGCGGGTCCACTCTCGCTTCGTTTGGCTTCGGGTCGCGGAAGACAGAGCCAAAAAGGGTACATTGCGGTGTTTGTGTGTTTGAGCGTGAGAGCAGTTCATTTGGAAGTTGTCACGGACTACTCCACCGCCGCCTTTTTGGCTGCACTTACCCGGTTTGTGTCGCGACGAGGCCTTCCCAAGTGCCTATACTCAGATAATGGCACCACCTTTCAGGGCGCCGACCGCGAATTGAGGCGAAATTTTAGTTTGATGCTTAACGATCCCCAATTGCGTACTGCTATTGCCAACGATCGCGTTAGTTGGGTGTTCATTCCTCCCAACTCGCCACATTTTGGTGGCATCTGGGAAGCGGGCGTCAAGTCCGTGAAGCATCATCTGCGCCGCGTCTTGGGAAAGCAAACTTCTACTCTCGAAGAGCTGCAGACTCTTCTTTGCGGAATCGAGGCCGTACTGAACTCCCGGCCTTTAACGCCGTTAAGTGATGATGCTTCCGACTATGACGCTCTCACCCCCGGCCATTTTCTTGTAGGTGCGCCCCTGAAGGTGACGCCAGAGCCTTCGTTATTGGAACGCGAACCGAAGTATTTGAGTCGTTGACAACGCATGTGTCAGACGTTGGAGCAGTTTTGGCGATTGTGGTCAGCGGACTACTTAAACACGCTCCAGTTGCGTTCCAAGTGGCGCGATGTTTGCGAAAATTTGCAAGTTGGGGACCTCGTCTTGTTACGTGATCGGAATTTGCCACCCGCGAAGTGGGTTCTAGGTTGCGTGACTTATGTGAAACCCGGGTGAGATCGCCTCGTCCGGGTGGTCGGCGTGCGAACCGCCACTTCTGAATATGAGCGTTCCGTGACCCAACTTTGCAAGCTCCCTGTGGAGCGTCAGTGAGTTGAGGCCCTCACCGAACACTTTCCTCGACTAGTGCTTTTCGAACGCCACCCTTTACGGCGGGTGGTGTCATTTTGATTCACATGTTTCGGTCCAGGCGCTAGACCGAGGCGGGTGGTCTGTTTGGGATTGACCTAAGCTCACTTGTAAATAAAAATTGTTATTATTAATGTTAAGTTGTCCGTTTGGTTTTTATAAGAAAAATTGAAAGCGCACTATTTATATTTATTTGTATATCTATAGCGAAGCATTTTGATGCGAATTTTGTCGTTAATGAGCGTTCGGACGTGGTCTTGCGCGTTATCTTATCTCTAGATCGAGCGAGATTTGTAAAGTCCAGTATTACCGAGATCTTCGAGCGACGAACTCTCGTGCCGTTTGACCGCCGAGATAAAGTCGTAATCGTTCGTTCGTTGCGTTTTGCGCGCTAAAAATCAACGTGCAAGGTTGATTTTCAGCTGTGCCGTCCCTGTCTTAAAGGGAATGTACCAGAGCGTCGCGGCTTGAAGTAGCCGCTCCGAAATAAGCGCGTACAACCGCGACACGTGGCTGTGTAAGCGTGCCTCAAACTTGAGTAATAAATAGTGCGACCCAAGTGCAGTGTTTTTTCTTTTTGTTTATAAAACCCAACTTCCTGATTAAATAAGGCCCAATGCAAAATCCCAAAAAACAACATCAGTGCAAAGACTTTGTTCGGGGAACTGAGTTTCAGTGAGAAGTCAGCCTTTTCTTCGACACAAAAATTGGTCCTTCGGTGCCGGATTTGGGCCTCAGCAGAAGTTTGGGTCCAATACAAGGGAAAGCTAGTTCATAGTGAGTGAATTGCTGTCTCCTTTCAACCACCGCAACGTTGGATCGGGCCTTCCC
>JABFPQ010000523.1:0-11247 GCA_022817265.1 Masnerella sp. ZL-2020
TCCTTTGACTGGTAATTTCTCTTCTACTGCGTTCATGTTATATGCAAGTAGAAAAACATTGCAGTCTCAATTTATTTACATATAAATAAATTCCAAAAGTGCACAATTTATAATTCTTATATAAATAAGCAAAAACATAAAAGAGAATTAAAACTGAGATCTACCGAATACACATAACCAATTTATATTTTAATCATACTTTAGCATATGATCAACTTTCAAAAATAAATTGTAATTATCACAGATGTATTTTATCCCTTTGATACTCAATGGATAAACTCTGATGAAATGATTCGAAGCACAAACTGAAATGCTGCTCAGATGTAATTTATTGTACAAATGGTTGTTGAACATGAAACTTGCTTTGTCAAAGGGTTAAAATAATCGCTGTTTATTGTTCAATTTACAACTAAAACGAAACCATATTATTGAATCAAAATTGAACACTTTAAAACTGTGATATTTTTTCACAGTGATTACGAAACCATATAACAATAAAACTTGTTATTTCTTTACCATTACTTTGTCGAATTTGTGTATATGACTTTTGCTAAATCATCTCTGCATTTATACTAACAATGCATGTTTGTATATATTCAATTATTTAAAAGAAACTGATCAACAGAGTCAAAATGGAACATTAAACGATTTAATACAAATGAGTCTTAATAAAATGTATATTCTTTAAAAGCAAAATTAGTAAATAATATACAAATAAATATATGCTCATCAGTTTCCTTTAATTACTTTTTGACGCAATTTGCATCGATCAGTAATAGTATCTGTAATATAGATATACGATCTATATCGAAGTGAAAAAAGTTAAATGAATTAACTTACATTTAAATGATACCGATGAAAAATGAAATAAGTGACTTATGAAAGAATCGAATATCCACGAACCACAGATTTTGAGACAAATGTATAGATTGTTGTCAAACATCTATGTGTTTTGATGGTTGGTGGGATATGAATGGCTCGCTCCACATACGACGCAGATCACCCTGTAAAACGAATGTAATTGAGTTTTGTGCAAAACAACTTATATAATTGTAATCGATTATGCAAATGTATTGATATTTAGTTTTCCAACAACGCAGTTTCAACTCAATAAATTTAATTTTACGGAAATTGTGTATTTTGTTTTTAATATTTTATGATAAACTTGAAACTATGAAATAAAAAAAATATTATAAAGTATATTTATTTTTATTTAGATAGTTTTAACAGTAAATAAAGAGTCTAATAATAATAAATTGATCAATTTATTTTTCATTCCATATGCATGGAAAGTGGCGCCATTCCGTCCTGGTTTGCAATTGGAAACTAATTTATTTTTATCCTAGGACAAAAATGGAGTCCTAGACAAAAAAGTCACACCGTTTCGTGTTACTAAATTATTAAAACTGACCAATATAAGGTAAAGTATTTAGTCTTTGACAGTATAAGAGATAAATGTCCATTTATTTTCATGTTTTCATATGAAAAACTAGTTGCAAATATGTAATAATTATATTGTTGAAAAAAACTATCTTTAAATAATGTTAAAACTTTATCTTTTTTTTATATTGCAAATTATTATATTTATTGTAGCCAAAAGTGAGCCATGCAATTGTAGCAATGACGGACAGAGGCATTTTTTATTTAAAAAAAAAATATTACTATCAAAAACTGTGTTATTAACAATCACATTGTCCAAATAAGTATTATTTATCAAGAAATTTTTTACAAAAAGGATAAATATTTTATCAAATAATAATTATTTCAAGTAACATATCAAAATAACGTCTCACTTTCTGACAGAAAAAATTTAAAATGCAACAAATTATATTAGTTCTTTTACATACATTACATATTTCTTATATTAATTTTAGATAAAGTGTATACATTTATAATGCATATTCATTGTTATCAACAATACAATAATTTTTATTTAGTCGCTCATATAAAATTTGTATTGCTCATCCATATGAGATTGTCAAAGACTGGGTACTTTACCTATAATTCTTCCATGCATCATAGGAAGATGCTAAGATAGATTAATCCCAAACAGTTTAATTTAAAATTGACATTATTTGACTTATGCTATACAAATATGTTCTGAAATCATTACATATATTGAATGATATTTAATAACTATTTTTGAATATAATAATAATTGACAAACCTTTAGATATGCCATTGTGAGTAATGGCAAGAGCGTGAAGGGCACAAGGTACAATAAGGCAGGTTGTGCCGCTTTGAACACTTCGGAGCTAACTGTGGCAGTCAATAAACCAAGAAAGTAGCCGATAAGCGAGCAATGGAAGTAGCTGATGCGACTCAGGTGTCTGGTGGGTGGTACAGCATCACAGCCACCTGGCAACAATTGAGTTTTCTTGTATGCGTCGTATCGCAGCACAAAGCAGAGCAGCAGTCCTGGCATCACTACATCCCCAAGTCCCAACATCGAGAAATGTCCTGCTTGATGCATCGAGGGAAACACGAGCTTTCCTGGCAACGATAGCTTTGGAGCCTCTCTTGCAACGCCACCCAAATGTAATTTCCTGGCTACTAGACCTACTGGATTATCTGCAGGACGCGTTGCAACCTAATTTCGAATTGAAACATTTATTTGTTATTCACACTAAACATTATATGTAATTATATAAACCAATGATATACATAACAATTATTACACATAATTGTATTAAAACCTTTTTTTATTAGATCTACTTAATATTTTTTAAGTTTACAAATATAATAGAAACAGTTCACTTATTACCTTAACCATAACATTTGTGCTGAAAATGTATGATGAAAAGAAGACCCAGAAGACATCATAAATTAAAAGTCCAGTAAGTAGTAACGTTGATACCTTGAGACTAGGCAGCCGAACGAATGCTATAAATGCGACGCACAATCCCATGCCCATGGCATCCATAAGCAACCAGTGCCCTGTCAAAACCCATATACAAACTATGCTCACGCTCAGAGAGAAAGACAATAATTCAGCTCCGGTGAATCGTCCACAGACCCCAAATGATATTTTGTTACCATCCGAACATGGCCGTATTATATATTGACACATTGGTAACAAAAGAAAAGCCAACGCCACAGTAGCTATAACTGAAACAAATTTTAATATAATAAATAAAATAACAAAATACTTGTTAATATTGATACATCAAATAGCGGTAATATTGAATTTTAATCTTTTACTAGAGTTAAATCGAGCAAAATTTTTGCTTTCAAGGATAATGAATTATTGAACTTTAAATTTATATCTGGTTTCTAATAGTAACAATTGAATATGTTAAAGATTTAAAATATGTAAAGAAGCTTACTGGCTGTGCATATGGCGAATAGCATCTGCATACTATCAAAAAAGAAAAACATAACAAGTAAAGATATGGAAGCACCCAGAGGTAGACAGAGAGCATGCATTGTATCCAAAGTTTGTACGCTTCCCCCAGTGGTAGAATCGCCAGTTCCTGACGTTCCAGTGCCACTGGCTAATCCTGTTAACAAATTGTTACGTTCTTTCTCTTTCTCTCTTTCCCTTGCCTCCTGTTCCATGTTGAGCGATCGAAAACTGCCGTACACAATGAGCAGTATTGATATTAAAAAAGTGGATACCCTGGACGAATCCATACTGGAGTATGCCCTGCAAAAAGTATTTTTCATTAATATTTCATATAAAAAACTTTAATAGTTCTACTGTGTACAAAATAAATTAACAGTTAATCAATAGTAATCAAAGCGTTTTTCTATTCAAAATTTGAAATGAATTACTTTTATTTTTTGATACAGTTTTGATAAAATTAGAAGTGAACATTTTTTTTAAACTCAGGTAATTGTGAAAAATATGACATTAAACTAGAATGTATATATTAAGACAAGTTGTAATTGTTGATACATGTAATCAATTGAATGAATTTATATGTACTAACCACTGATAGTCCACTTGATTTGTGGCCATGTTTAATAAAATCCTAGCCTAGACAGAGTCTGCTAGACTAGGACACTATATAACATTTAATAGTCTTTTATTGCGGTCCTTTTTTGCATTGATCTGAGATTATCAGAGATCATCTGCAGAGAAATATGCTGAAATAAAAAAAATATTTAGAAATTAAATCAACTTGTAGAAAAATAGCTAATCAGCTTTAAAATCACCATTAATGGTTTGTATTAATATATATATATATATATATAGATTAAGCTTATTAGACATATAATCTTCATTCCTTTTATTGATGAAGATCAATGTACTAATGATTATATTTATTTTTATATAAAAAATGTAATTTTGTTATTTCCTATTAGTTAAACTGCAAAATGAGGTTTATTTAAATATATTATCTTATCCAATGAATATAATACAAATTCTCATTTAACATGTATTTGTTAATTTTGAAATAGAGATTTAAACAAAATTAAAAATTAAGTATATTGTTTCAATATATTTTGAAATTCATTGTTTTTGATTAGTAACTACTTGAACAATACAATTAACTTGCAATTAGCTCATTATAAACTGCGTCAATGGCCAATTCAAAAGCGCTTTTCTTGTAGTTGTTAAAAACAAATCAAAGTTTTTTATTAGAATCCAAATCCATAAACTTTGAAAATTCATTGAAAATACATAATTAATAGAGACTCTTCATTGAACCATGGGCAACTGATATTTACTGATGGTGAAAGTATTTTTATATACTTAAATGTGACACAGCTAAGCAAATGGTACACTTTTTTTACCTTTAAATGATAAAGTTTTTTTTGCCTATAATATTAGATAAACATTCAAAAAATCAGTTTCAATTCTTATTAACAAGAAATAATAAATTGGCTTCAATGATATGCAGATAGGTTTAGTTATTGTATTGTTTCAACTATAAACCCACCAAGTAATATTTTTGCATTATATTGCTTTATGATTACGAAGAAGATAATTAATGAGAAAATAATGATAACTAACAAGATACAATTAAAGGATCAAAATACAAAGGATAATTAAATGAATACCTTTTATACTTAATAAACAGCATATTATAAACGGCAATTAGGCTTGTTACGCTTTTGGTCACCACCTACACAATAACAAATTTTTATGTAACAACGTGCAAAGAGTTGTCGATTAAGAGTAATATAAGCGGTCAGGCGGAGGCGATCGCGTTAGTAATAAACAAACGAAAAGCTAAATAAAACGGAGTCGCGCGACCCAATTAAAGGTGCGAAAGCGAAAAATGGTAGAGCCGCGACTGGTGCACTCGGTGGAAAGACGGGAAAGAGAGACGCGAGCGGAATCGCCTCGTGAGCCGCAACTCGCGAGCCGATGGCTGATCGACTGCTCGGCCCTCGGCCTTTGGCCGTCAAGGCCAATCAATCGAGGAGCGCGGCGTCGCGAACCCGAATCGCTCGGCAATCGCCATTTCGGTAAACAGAGGAGTCACGTGACCGCGCGAACGGAGTCAGGTCGGCCGTGCGCGGCGCGTGTCCGCGCCGTCCGCACGAAATCCGAGAACGAGGCCGCGGCCGCGGCGAGCGCGATTCGCCAAGCGCACTTACCTCGACAGCCTAAGGGAATCGCGATCCCCGGCTAACCGCATGCTTGCGCACACCCGCCGCTCCTGCCCAGGTCCTTATTCACTGCTCGCGGTCGACTGCTCGACTGATACGCGTCCAACGCCAACTCCGAGCTCCACCTGGACGCTGCACCGCGACCACCGCGACCGTCCTCCCGATCTACCTTTACAGTTTTTGACGGACGCAGCCCGAGTGCTGTAAACACAAGAGAGCGATGCGCGAACTCCGCAAAGCCCTCTCCGGTGAACGCCGCCAGTTGGCGCTCGCTACCTCTTTTCTTTCTCTCTCGCTTTTCATTCGGGTTTCCCTTTTTAATTGAGAAATGGCATGGTTCTTGATGGTTCGTAAACTATCTTTGTTTACCAATGCTTTTCCCTTATCTATCGTACTTTGTCTTACTCATGTATGTTGTATCTCTATAGATTGTTCTTCCGTTTCTGTTTTTTTTAATTTCAATTGTTCACCAAATCATATTATTTTTGTCACACATGCACGCAATTTCGTATTTTGCTCCCTGCTTCGTTTCGCTCCCTTCCATACCAAGAGCAAAATACGACAGTTGCTTAATCGCTATTTGTAAGGAAAATCGGAGAGCAAAACTTCGTTTCGTTCTCTTGTTGCATATTAAATATCTCGAGAAATACACTTCCAAATGAAAAACCAAAAAACACGTGTTTAATATTTTGCAAAAATCTATCCGATGACACTAAACACGACCCCCTCCCTACCCCCACGTACACCTTGGGGGTGGGATGAAAAAACACGTGTTTTTTGGTTTTTCATGTGTTTTCATTCGGAAGTGTATTTCTCGAGATATTTGACCATGTCCAGAGTTTTGAGACACCCTGTATAATACTAATGAATTTTATTTTTCAGCACAGGTGTGGCGAAAGTACTTACTTTCGCCACGGCCTGCTAATCTTCTGTGGCGAAAGTAACCACTTTCGCCACACCTGTGGTGAAAAATATTGTACGGAACATGTGCGAAAAAAAATTGTCAACTCGTGTGACTGACTCGCCTTCGGCTCGTGCTGCCACTGTCACACTCGTTAACAATTTTTCTTCGCACTTGTTACGTAATATACTATTAACAAATTCTGAGTATTCGTTTCGTAGTTTTCATTGAATTACTGATGATTTTTAGAGATATCCCATAAGAGCAAATGTAAGTTTCATGATTCTTACAATATATTTTGGCTTCTGAGAAGATGAAGTTAATGCAATTTTTATCAAAAAGGAAGTTGAATGTGTAGAATTAGTGGTTTGAATTTAATGAATTTCTGACTATTATGAATTCGTGACAGTTCCACCTTAAAATGGCCAAGTTATGGCCATTTCTAAAACATTGCCTTTTGGTGTTCTTATTGAGATAAATTGCCTCTTATTTATTTTGATTGATGAATCCCTACTATTTAGATAAAAATATGAACTAGATATCTTTGCATATCGTTTCGTCTACTAAAGATAAACAAAAATGAATTGTATATATAATTTTAAAATTAATTGATTTCTCTTAAAAATGAAGAAAATAATTTTTGCTTTGAAATGGTCAAAGTTTAATGACTGTGCAAACCAATGATTTTGGGTTGTTTTATATATCAAATAAGTGATTGATGCATATGTAGCACCAAAAATATATGTGTATCATTAAGTGTCTACTAAAATTATTTTTCTTTAAATTGAGACGATTATCTTGATTATATTTGTCATTTTACTAAACTAGTCTTAGAATTCAGTAATTCTACCCACCACATGACCTCTTTTAATATTTTCAAGTGAAAATGGACCACTTTCAAACAATGGTTTGCAATCCAAAACTTGATAGACTTTTGGATCTCTGTGATTTCTAAGAACTGATACTAGTTTTCTCCAGCAATCTTTCATTTCAGATGGTACAATATTTTTACCATGCTGCTCCAATGTAATCAAAACCCTTCTCATATATTTCTGTCTAGATTTATGATCAATAGCCAGAAATTGATCTTTTTGCTCTGGAGTCCAATAGTGTGATGTTAAAACTTTTCTAGGAAAGAAATATGCTACAGGAAACAATATGTAATTCGTGAATGGAACCGCTAAAATGAGCAATACTGGTGTAATTTTTGCAATATCCCGAGGCATATTGTAATTCAACTGTAATTCATCTCTGGATAAACTGTCAATTCCATGTAGAGTTTCCTTTTTCTTGATTGCGATAAATTTTTTTAAATCTACATACAAATCTTTAGTCCCCATGCTAATTAATCGGTAAACGTGCATCATTCGCGGAAATGTTTTTTCCAGGGTTGTGTCATAATTTTCTATGTAATCGACGAATCTGAAGAACCAATATTTTTTGATTTTCTCGACTTTCTGTGCAATTGGTTTTGGCTTCTGAGTGTCATCATTGAACACATTTTGGTTTGCGAATCTTTTGAAGGTTAGAGTACACGCAGGAAGAACTCGATTGTCGTAAACGACTTTTCTTGACACGACAGCTCTAAACATTTTGCACTACGTTACTGATATTAATATTCATAACGTTAAACATATTCGACGCACTATAAAGTTATTTCTTTTTGTGGATAAAATCAAAACGTAGTGACTTGAAATTAAACTGTTCAATACTATGTTTTGCTCGTGTCTAATCGTCTACTTTTCCTACCAATAAGGAAAACGTAACCTTTTTTTGCAAAATGCAATTAACAATTGAAATAATAAATGGAGTTTGTATCCTTTATATCTTAATTGTTTTTTGAGTGTGAAAAGAATGTTTTGATATACTTTAAATTCGTAATCTTTCTTAAATTTAATTTTATTGAGGTGCAATTATAAAATTTAAGAAAAGGCAAAATTAGAATGTATTTAAAATATCTAATCCTATAAATTTAATTTTCAACGAATTGTTACAAATATTAAATAAAAATATGATAAAATTGGAACAGGTTCTTATTTAATTACAAAATTTAAATTCACAACAAATTTCAAATATGAATGGAATTCCCGCGATTATCAGTCAGCATACTACATAGTTCAAATAAGGTTCATATTAAAGCAGTGTATGATATAATCGTCACCATAATTAAACCACTGAAAATACTAAAAAATGCGAGAATGCAATTTAATATAAAAAACGTTAAAATATTATTTAAGAGCGAGATTTTATGATATTTTGGAAAATTGTATTGCTTGATTGAAATAAGTTACTCCATTGATATTTTTATTTGGCAGTCCTTTCTCGCCGTAGACCAATAATAAATAAGAAGAAGAAGAGAAGAAAAAGACAGACTACGAAGAGACAAAGACCATATAGAGCCAAATTCCAAATTTAACGTGGTTACGCATGGTGAGTAAATGAAAGATTGTTGAATATCATAAATTATTTAAAAAAGAAGGACAACATTCATTAATTGTGGCATTTGCATTATGATTTTATATAGTTTTATGGTAAACAAATGTTTTTTGATTTAACCTCTCTTATTGAAGAACACGTGTTAAATAATCATAAAATTGTACATTCAAAAAAATAATTGTTTTCGTGTACAATATTATCAATATTAACATAATCATTATCAATTTTATTTTTTGTAGGCTGTTCAAAAAATTGTTCAAACAAGCTGCCTTACTAGTGTGAGTGATGGCAAAAACAAATACAAAAGTGAGCAAATGGTTAATTTTGTTGATCAAAACCTGGTAAGATAGATACAATAAAATTTGTGTATCACATTAAATATTTATATAAATACAATATTTTATTTTGGTTATCTAATAATTTATATTAGATATTTTTATTGATTATAACTATAGAAATACATATGATGAGCCTTATTCATGATAGGAATTGCCGACTGAAATTTTTATTTGATGTTACTCTTTATTCTGAGCATTAAAAATAAATTTTTTTAATGTATATTTCCAAAGTAATGTTATCCAAAAGAATATTACATATTCTGTTTAATTTGTAGGTGCTGTTGGATGGATTAAATTTCAATATTTCTTGACAAAAGATAAGATGCCTAGATCTTTGATCTTTATGTAACCAGAATTAAACATAATTTTTCTTGGTTCTATCCAAGATAATAACAAAAAATGGAAGAATTCTTAATGAAGATGAAAAATGTATTCATGTATTGACTCATAGTGTCCAAAAAATTATCGAGCAAGGATTCACAGTACAACAAGCAGGATATATATTACAAAAGAACTGTAACAATATACAACAGAACTGTTAAAAACTTATAGAAAAATTGTAATAAGCATAAGAAACATGTTTTTTCTATTAGTTTAATATGACAATTTTTATTTTAAAATGGAAATTATTAACTTATGAATCACCGTTTCAGGGATACAAAAGTACAAAAGTTTATCAAAGCCAAGATGGTTTGATAAACGAAGTGAAGAATCTGGGAAACCTAGCAGTGGAAAACTGTCACTTTTTGACTTTTTGTAAGACAAGCTGCCAATGCAATTAGAGTTATTGTTGACAAATGATAATGCAACAAAGGATGTTACCAATTCTGAATTTGAAATACCCTATTTGAATTATCAATCAAATAGAGGATAAAGGGATACCTGTTAAGATAGGTATGTCATATCAAAAAAATACTTAAATAAATACTATTTTATTTTGGTTATCTAAAAATAACTTATATTGATTTTAATTATGAATATGATGAGCCTTGTTCTTGATAGGAATTGCCGACTGAAATTTATATTTGATGTTACTCTTTATTCTGAGCATTTAAAATAAATTTGCTTAATGTATGTTTCCAAAGTAATGAAATTTAATACATATTATTTTTTAATATATAGGTACTGTTGGATGGATGAAATTTCAATTAAGAAGCCGACGTAAGCCAATGAGTACGAAAATTCGCACTTTTTACAAAGTCGACTCGAGAGCAGTAATCAAAACCAAGAAGGAGCGAATTCAAAGTCTGAATTCCGACAGAGGAACAAGAATTACGATGAATTTTATATCAGACATAATCAAGCACATTCTCTATCTATCTTTTTCTTTAGTGGAATTCTGCCACTGGAACATGAACTTGCGTTGTCTAGTTCCATGATTTTAACAATTTTGAAGAAGTGTTGCAGAATGATCATATAGCTATCACTGAAGAAGTAAGCTTAATTCATTGATTAATTTTCAAGAAAACACTGATATGAAAGAATGGTTAAATTGTAGTATTTTTTTTCTTGTTATTTGTGATGACAAAAATATTCTCTTTTTAGACCAATCCATGTAATTCAATATCTAATCCTTAAAAAAATATGAAAAATCAAAACTGTGTCAGTGATAAAAACCAAAGTTATAACCATAATCAAATAAAAAATAGAAATTAATATCACAAGCAATGATAAATCAAATGAGAAATATTTAATTTCTTATTTAATGTCAGAGTAGTTTAATTATACAGATATTCATTTTATTAATGAATTTTATTAACAAAATGATTATTTTTTACAGCAGATAGTAGGTAGAAGAGCTGGAGAAAAAGGTTACAAAAAGTGAAACCAACAACAAAATGCAAAACTTATTTACCAACCTATTTTTTATAATACAATGTTGTGATAATATGTTTTATATGAATAAATTCTATTTTTTAAAATATTTGTTCGTTTACATTATTTAGTTTTTCCTTCTTCAAGTGTTTACACATTAATTTTTTGCGATATACATTATTAAAATAAGTTATT
>JABFPQ010000524.1:0-11244 GCA_022817265.1 Masnerella sp. ZL-2020
AAAAAAAGAGCACCTTGAGCTGGGATGAAAAATCGTGATTTTCAAATGTGCGGCATTTTGTTAATTTCCATCGTAAAAAAACGGCAAAAACCCTCTGAGGGAATAACCCTCCCCTACAAAATGCGCCATCAATCGATTAATTTGACCTGATTAACCCCCCCCCCCCCAAATCCCTTATCAAAAGTGGGCGTTTTTTCAAGTGGAAAAAGTAAAAGTTTGAACGTTTCTATAGGGTGTATACACAATGATAAATCTTGAAACAAACATATGGGGTAAAAGATCATTCGATTTCCTACAATTTGGCCTAAAGAGCGACAATTTTGGCCTTAAAATGGCCAAGTTATGGCCATTCGAAAAAAATTGTCTTTTTCTACTTTTTTGGGCAAATTTCGCTTTGTGATTGTTTTTTCTATTCTTTGGCGCGAAATTTGATCAAAAAATGCATTACCGTAATTTTTTATGAAATCTAGTTCAAAATGTACGGCCAAAAACATCCCATATCGATACGGCTTTTTTAATTAAAGTGGCCATAACTTGGCCATTTTAAGGTCAAAATTGTCGCTCTTTAGGCCAAATTGTAGGAAATTGAATGAACTTTTACCCCATATGTTTGTTTCAAGTTTTATCATTGTGGATACACCCTGTAGAAACGTTCAAACTTTTACTTTTTCCACTTGAAAAAACGCCCACTTTTGATAAGGGATTTGGGGGGGCTTAATTAGGTCAAATTAATCGCTTGATGGCGCATTTTGTAGGGAATGGTTATACCCTCAAAGGGTTTTTGCCGTTTTTTTACGATGGAAATTAACAAAATGCCGCTCATTTGAAAATCACGATTTTTCATCCCAGCTCAAGGTGCTCTTTTTTTCCTGGAGTATATTATGTAATTATATATTGTTTTTATGTATATTATATATTATATATATATATATATATTAAATAAAAAAGTAAATTTCTTCTATTTCTTGCACAACTGTTTCTCAATGTCTGCGATTTCTCTCTCTACCATAGTATGCTCATCTCTCTACCCTATTGTTGGAATAAGATAGACAATCTCGAAAACAGTATTCCGTTTTTCGTCATATTTAGACGCTTAACCTTTGAATGAAAACTTATCGAGATCGCAAAAACTTGAAAAGTGTATAATATTCATCGGAATTCACAGTAAAAAATAACTTTTTCCCGGACGGAATTTAAAATCACGGACAATTCCCGGACAATCAAGGACACTTTTTAAATCCCGGACAATTCCCGGATTTCCAGGATTTCCCGGACACTGGACACCCTGAATTTCGTATTTCAACAGTAAAGGAACAGTAAGAATTAGAATATTATTAAGTAATTTTTATATATTTTTCGATTATATTAGGTAAAGTAACTTCTAATCTATCAATTTCGACATCAATTTTAATTAATTAATAAAAATTAGTTAAAAATAAGCATTTTCTTTTACTGAGTTCTGTTTCTTTACTGGCATCACTACCCTAATATAAATAAAGTATTACGCGTTATATTAATGCAAACTAGTATCGCTATACCCGTTGTTTACTGATCAGATACAGAATAGTTCTGCACAATCATGGCAAAAACATACTACATATATATATATAGTATATTACACTGCACCTCGATTGACATCTTGCAAACGAAAATTATTATTATTCTACAGAATGAAATATACCCAAAGTAAGGAACAAATGTTGATTGTTTTGGTGTTTCATGTGTTTTGACAGACACTTAATTGTAAAGCAAACTAGAAAAGGAATTGGTACTGCAGATAGCTCTTGGCGAGTGGCGTACTCGTGCGCAGTGAAATAGTGAGGTAATCTTGAACGTCTAGAGTCGTGCATAAGAGGGTGCGAAGAGTAGAGAGGAGGCCGGGGAAGGATGACGGCTCGCAAAAGGGTGGTGCTGGCGGCGAGCGACGGATAGCGACAGTTGAAGAAACCAGAACCAGAAGCAGAAGACTAAATAGAACAAGCGGAAACCGCCAAAGGCGAGGCATTCTTCGGTCTGAGCATTCCTGCGCTGACGGCTCATATAGGCGGCTGCTGGCGGATGACGCAACTAGACAATTCACAATTAAGAAACACAAACACAACCACGAGTACCTTCAAATTGCTGAGTCGCTGAAACACGACTTTCCCATCTTTCAATGCATTCAATTTCAAATCATGTACACAACACATCCAATTCAATTGCAACATTGTCTTTAGATGATTCATCAGTCAGACAATTTGTGAAAAATGGGTTTAGCTGCTCAGTTCAAACTTGTTAACAAAATTTAACAAAATTTAAAGAAAATAATCCAGTCATAAGTTTACTATTGAAGAATGGCTGTAACTTTGATCTGTAAAACTGAACTTTTTTTTATGTAAGGGTGAGATTAAAGAATCACCTTAAATCAAACTGACGATAAGACATTTTTTCAAGCTATATTTCAATTATAAATTAAATTACAATATCCATAATAATAATGGTAAATAATCATCTTTGCTGCATGCCATCATATGTCAATTATCAGATGAACTAGATTCACTAAGATTTGGTCTCTTTAGCTTCTTTAGCACCTTGGCAAACTGTTCAATGTTATTTGGTGCACAACTACCATGGAAAACTTTACTAGAGACTATACTACTACAAGCTGAAGTACTAGAGTTTGATGAACAACTACAACTACAGTTGGACGAACTACAGCTTGACGAACTACTGTTTTCAGATAAATGAGTCACTTTCTTAACTTCTTCTATTTTCTTCTCTCTGGGACTTGTGGCCTCATAATTTAATGTTTTTGTACCATACATTTCACATATTCTTATATTACTGTTAACTGAAGATTCAGATTCCACTTTCTTTGGTTTTCTCATAGAAACTGTACGGCGTTGTGGATATTTGCCAATTTGTAAATCAAAAATATCTGAAAAAATTTTTGAATAATTAAACTTGATAAAAACTCAAGATATTGTCTTAGGATTAAGTTATATTTTACTTCTATCTGGACATAATAAATTATTAAATTAATTTGGTTATAATAATAATAATAAATGTCCTTTTTATAAAGTACTTAAAGTGAATCTATATGACTTATAAATTTTTGTAATTTATTTATAAAAAAATATCTTAAAAAATGATAGAATGAAATAAATTCAAAACAAAGTATATACCAATTGGTTTGACACATGGAGCATTGTGGTAATATTCACTATTTTCTGAACCAGATGAATAGTTTTCAGTTATTTTCTGCAGACGCTTAAATTCTCTGGAGTCATCACCTGGACAATAATACTGTACTTCTGGATATAGCAACTCAGAAGCAATTGATATATCACTGTTCATGCTCGAATTTGAACACTGATAAGAATCAACACTTTCTTCATCATCTGATGTTTTTTTAGATTTGTCATTATGATAAAGACGAGAAAAGATACAATCTTCTATCTGTTCTTTCCCACTATTCATACAGTCTTCATCATCAGATTCTCCGGAATACCATGCATTCACTGTAAACTAAATATTAAATCTTTAACAATAAGTATTTGTAAAATTATTGTCTTACTCTGCCACCAGTCTTGTGGAGTGTTTTGATCATCCATAGAAAAAAATATATAAAAATTACATAATAGTATTCTAATTCTTATTGTTCCTTTACTGGTGAAATACAAAATTTCAACTTTGTTTATAAAAACCAATATTTTTTATCACTTTTATAAAATGATTGAATTTATTTATATATTTTACACATATATCTCATTACTACATCGTCACTACATACAAAAAACCAATTGATATTTTATAGCATAAATAAGTTCTAAGTTGACAAGATCCATAAATGTTCTGTCACTGGCACCACTACCCTAATAAAGGCAGAAATATTATAATTGAAATGAGTGGGTGCAGATTTAAAAATGCAAATGTGAAATACTTACTCCTTTTCCAGGACATTTTGGCAGTGCAATATTATCTACAGGTCGAGTCCAAGTTGAATGACCAGAATAAACATTGAAATAGTACACCTTCTCAGGAAAGCGCTTAGAATTGCATTCAATCCAACCGTTATTTAAAAATGCTTCACCAAATCTAGAATTGTTTAAAATACTTACAATTATTAACATCTTAATTTAAAACAGTCAAATGTTGTAGTATTAACATTTTAGGTTAATATTGCAAAAATATTATTAATTATTTTTTAATCATTATAAAAAATGTACATTTAACAAAATAAAAATCTGAGTAGCTTTTAAATTTATCATCCCACTTTCAAATATTCTTTTTTTCTTGTTGCAAATTAAAATGTTTGTGAATACCTGAGTCCAGTTTGTTCTTCTTTATTATTACAATCCATTATAGAAAATGTGTTGGATGAAATAACAATCTTTCACTGTGTTTTTAACAAACGAAACGCTTATAAACAATTATAAAATACTTTCTACGACATTTGTGAAAACAAACAAAAAATTCATGCACCTTGAGCTATAGAACTGCGCGGGAGAGTTGCAAATTTTTTAAGGGTAAAATAATGCGCGCGAACTTTGAAAGTAATAAATATAATATTTGAAAATCTGTTTGGAGAAGATATTCGAAATGAAAAATTCGCAACGTATTTTGGTTGGTAATTTAAATCACCCGGTATATATACTGCTTTGCACCGAAACACTTGAAGCCCCAACCAGTTACGACAACAATGGTCTTTGTCTTCGCGCCGTCGGCGCTCGCAAATTGGTAGAAATCTTGATTAAAGGTGCAATTCTACCGCTGCCTACGGATAAGTATGAATTGCACCCCAATGCTCTGCTATCCCCAACTTATTTTCTACATTCCGATAAGTATACATTTCAAAAATGCACAAATTATAATCAAAGTAGTTAATATTGTAATATAAAGGTCAACAAAGAAAAATTATGGAAATCTGATGGAAATTAATAGAAATATACTCTAATGTAAAAATACAAAAACAATCTATTAAATTAGAAATAACAAAATTGCAACAATTTCTGGAAATAATAGACAAAATTATTTTAAAAAATTATCCTGATAATTAATGATTTCGAAAGTATTTCCATAAAAATGATTAAAAAATTAATGTGTATATGATTTACATAAAATATGCATGCCAAATGAGGAAACACAAGGATATAAATTTTATGTAAATAGTTTATATATACATGACGTTTATATAATATTTACAAAAAATTATGTAAATCATGGCTATGGAGGTATCTTTTAATTTTCCAATATATTTATTTATTCTTAGCAGACAGCAGTACACTGATTAATGTCTACATCAAAATAAGTTATAATATATAATATAATGTAACAGTAAATAGAAATATAACTATATGAGTATAAAATGACAAACGAAATAACAAAGAATATAATATTTGTGGTTTTGAGGGGGAGATTTATAGTAATAATAAATTTCAAAAACAAATTCTAATTAATTTTATTAGATAAACATTCACTACACAATTAACAAATTATAAAAATGATAATAATGAAGCAGTAAAGTCTGTGGAATGAAATATGTATTTAGTACAAATCAATCATAAGAATCAATAGCTTGCAGTACATATGACATGAATGTGGAAATTGGAAAGATGTGGGGTGAAAGTAAATAGAATAATGTGCTGGATACAACAGTTGCAGCAATATCTTCTGATAATCCGCTTATGACAGTTTTATTAATGCTTAATTTGTCATATGAATCTTTCCATCAATGAAAATATATACTTTATTTACCTTGTTTACAAAACTGAATACAATAACTTAACTTTCATCAATTAGTTAACTCAAATAGTGTAAAACAAACAATTATACGTTTCAATTTTGGTCCTGATGGAAATTTTAACTTATATTTTGCCGTATTAACAATTTAACAAATTGATAAGCTTTGAACGATTTGTTGTCAATAATGGTATTATACGATCAAGTTTTAACAAATAATCTACTTATAAGAGAACCCTAAAGGGAATTGGGCGTGCCAACTTGAACGCAGTCAACTTCACAAAACTGAGTCAATTTACATAACGATAATTGAAACGCACATGAAAGGCCTTTGGTACGGTACTCTACCACTTGGAAATGAAACTTAGAAATCTGATAGGTCATATTTTGTTGAATAATTTTAGATAATGTGCAACGTTGCAAATACAAATGTTCAACTAGAAAGTAATAATTTATTTTAATTGAACTTATAGAGTTGTGTTGTTACATGCACTCATGGTACAATTTGCGAATTTGGTGGAAAAATGTTTTTGGTTTTCTAGTCTTTCTTTTCTGCTTGTTGTTCATGAGTGAACATATCTTATCATATTTAGAAAATTCACTTGACAAGGCAAGCTCTTTTTCGAACAGTCCGCTCTTGATTTTTAGACTGACAGATTCCAAAACTGACAAAATTTCATTCGGTTGGGGTCGGTTGGATGGCTTCGAACTCCAGCATTGCTCCATTAACTGCCAACAGTCGCTGCTAAATTGTGCAAGTCTTTCTGGTCGAACGCCTTTAAAACAAAAGAGAACTTTTCATAATTTTTCTATTTTATTTCAGCCAATAATTTCAATTTTCAGAATATGAAATATGTGATTATAAATTTTGTTTCATGTAAAATCCAAAAATCATTTTTTATTAGAAAAACAAATGTCCAACAAATTACCTGCTTCAATAGCTGTCCACATATGGCCAATGGTCTCGAAGTCATCAAACATTTCGGGGGGATTGGTATTTCCAGTACATAGAAACCAGAATAAGATTCCAAAGCTGTAGATATCTGCTGTATCGTCATAATTGGACGTTTTCATCTCAGGAGCAAAATGTATCGGTAGTTGATCAAAATTGCCCAACATGACGTCGTTATCATCCCTCAAATCAACACCAATAGTTAATTTTGCTCTATTTTCTGCATCCAGCATAACATTTCTTAGCTGAACGTTTCCATGTACCAACTTAGAAAAGTGTATATATTTTATTGCCTCGATAACGTCGACTGCAACTTTAATTCTCGTCAACAATGATAAGCCTTTGTAAAGAGCAAATTTGAGGTTTCGTGGAAAATAATCCGTAATTAAAAAAAAGGTGAACCTAGAAGTTGATTCACTGTCGACTGCCATATGATTGTCGATCAATAAGCCTTGTAATTTGACGATTCTTCGATGATCAAGTTTGGATATGCTGTACATTTTCATGGCCACGTCCCTCCACTGCGTCTGGTTTTTGATTGTGATATTTTTAACTGCACATTCTCTCGATGCCCATTTGGAACAACGCAAAACGTCTCCAAAACGCCCTTTACCTATTCTGTCCAAACAATCAGGAAACCCAAATTTAATTGAATCTCGAAGCGAAATAGTACGCAGTGCCAATTGTGCTAGTGAAGTTCTCAAATTGTAGTAGCATTTCCGGCCTTCTTCTGTTTCTTGGAATGTCTTTTCTAGGTGGAATATCGCATATTCGAGAGTAACCTGAAAAAATGAACGTATTCGTCTTTTATTACAAGTTGAATTTAGAAATTATTCATTAACACTACAAGAACTGGTAAAAATATATAATCTTTTTTAATATTAACTTTTATAAAAAATTGTACACAAAATATTGTTTTTGTACTAAATTATAAATTATAAATGACTTTACTTGATCATACTGTTGATAAAAAACCATTAAATTCCATTTTCTCATTAATCTATGAAATAATAAATTACATATTATTATGGAGACCTATTGTCTACAGTGTTAAAAATTGTATTTTAAATCATCATCGAAAAATCATTCATACCAACTCATGAACGAAAAACATTCTATCTCAAATTCTTGTCGAAAAACAGTACATTTTGACTTATGATCGAAAAATATTTTATCTCAAAATTTCATCCAAAAACAATACACTTCAACTTTGCATCGAAAATTAATTGATTTCAACTTATAAATGAAGAACGTACGTTCCATTTCAAAAAGTTATCGATAAACAAAAAATTTTAACTTTTGAACGAAAAACATTTCATTTCGAAAAGTTATCGGAAAACATTAAATTTCAAATAGTTATACCAAAAAACATTCCATTTCAACTTTTTAACGAAAAACGTTCCTTTTTAAATTTATATTTCCAAAATTTATACCAAAAATCATTTTATTTGTCATTTTCCTTGAAAAACATTGTATTCGAAAAGTTTATCACAAAAAGAAATATTTTCAATGTTTGAAAGTTATCAAATTTATGAAGATAAAATGATAAAACGATACATTTTTTTCAATTTCATCATGACAAAATGATGAAATAATAAAATTGTCTTGATTTTATCCAATTTTGAACGAAAAACATTCTATTTCAAATTTTTGTCAAAATTTTCCTCAAGAAACATTGTATTTGAAAAATGTATAAAAAAAAAAAATATTTTCAATGTTTTCGCGAAAAATCTGAAACGCGAAAATCCGCGACGACATAGATATATAAATATTACTCGGCAATTTTTACCGAGTCAATTTTATCAAGACAAAATAATAAAATGACTGTGTCCGAATAAAATGATAAAATATTCTCAACTTTATCCGGATAAAATGATGCATTTCTCAATTTTATCACGACAAAATAATGAAATGATAAAATTGTCTTAATTTTATCATTTTTCTATCATTTTCTACAATTTTGTCAATTTTATCACGACACAATGATGGAAAGATAAAATTTTATCAAATTTATCACGATAAAATTATAAAACTATAATTTTTTTCCATTTTATCACGATAAAATAATAAAATTTTGTCAATTTTATCACGACAAAATGGTAAAATTGTCTCGATTTTATCCAATTTTAAACGAAAAACATTCCATTTCAAATTGTTATCAAAAAACATTTTACTTGAAATTTTCCTCAAAAAACATTGCATTCGAAAAGTTTATCCAACAAAAAATATTTCCAACGTTTTCGCGAACAATCTGAAACGCGAAAATCATCCGCGACGACATAGATATATAAATACTCGGCAATTTTTACCAAGTTTGTTCTTGGAGTGCGCTCGCGTCGGATAGGAGAGAGACAACGGCGTGCATCAGCGGGGGCAGACGGGGCCGGCGGGGGGCTAGTCCTTGGGAGAGTTCGCTGCACCTCCCGTCCGTGCGGCCGTGCGTCGTCCCGCGCCCCGCGGCCCGCGGCGCTTTTTGCACCGCGTCTCCCCGTCCAATCCGACTTCCCCTTTCTAAGTCGCCAGTGAGCGATGCAGCGCAAACAAACGCAGCCGCGCTCACGTACGAGAGCCACCCTTCACCTATACCGGTTCGCGATATCAATCCGCGCGCTATTATCGGCGGAAACGTCTTTACGTCGAGTCGCACTTTTCCAAGTTCCCGCGTCCAACATCCTAATAATGTTCCGTCGAGCCAATCGTGTTTTCTTAGACTTTGTCATGGTCAAAACAACGTTTTTTTGGCGCAATTTTCGGTGGAGGGAGAAGATGAATATGACGAATTCGATAAAACTTATGAGATAGAAATAATTGATGAGATAACTGTGAAAAAAATCTGAACTGATAGATTAAATAGAAGATTAAAGTGAAATTATTGAGGAAAAATATGTTTATCGTTTTTATCATCATTAATGAGATGGACAAAATAATAAAATGTTAAAAAGGTTTACATCATAAAAAGGACAAAATGGAAAAATGATATTAATAACGAAATGATAAAATGATAAAAAGGATGAAATGGTAAAATGATAAAAAGGATGAAATGGTAAAATGATAAAAAGGATGAAATGGTAAAATGATAAAAAAGATGAAATGATAAAATGATACAAAGGATGAAATGGTAAAATGATAAATAGGATAAAAAGATAAAATGAAAAAAGGGACGAAATGATAAAATGAGAAAAATGACGAAAAGATAAAATCATAAAAAGGATGAAATGGTAAAATAAAAAATATGACGAAATGATAAAATGATAAAAAGGATGAAATGATAAAATGATAAAAGTGACGAAATGATAAAATGATAAAAATGACAAAATGATAAAATTGACAAATTAGACTTATTTTGCAGAAAAAACTAAGACAATTGATGAAACTGTTTCTAAAATACATAGTTATACAAATGAAAAAAAAGTTGAAAAAACAAAGAAAGAGGAAAACCCCACTTTTCCCCAATCAAAAAAAACCACTTTCCTCCTATAACAACAAATAACGACACCGCCTGTGCAAAAAAATTGGTATTCTTCTCGCAGCTGCTCTTTTATTATCCAAACATATCTGCGAATTCTCACATCGCCGCATAATTAAATTTTTACATAATCAGTGTACAATGCCTAACGCAAAATTCATCTCCGCGTGGAATATTTTAAAAAGTATGTCAAGGAGCGTATACCCCTATACGCCAATAGCTAGCTACATATTTCTGTTTAGAATATCGCGCGATAAGGTACACTTGTTGATCGGCGGTACAAAGTAAATAAACAAGCGGAAAATAAAAAACAAACAACAAAATATATAATATGATAATAAACAAAAATTACAAATACATACAAAATATATTTGCATCAAAATGGCAGTAGAATTGCATTGGAATTACATCGAAATTGCATTAAAATTGTACCAAAATTACTAACCTGGTAAATGTACTCAATTTTTCTAATTTCAACTTACTCTAAAAATATTTTTTAATTTCATAAATTTAATTACATTTGCAATAAAAAAATGCAAAAATTCCTATTGCAAATATTTTACCAAAAAGTTTTTAATACTTTAAACTTAAGATTGATATTTCTTGTGTTTTTACGAATTGAAAAAAAATACTATCTTTCGCGCCACATTTAATGTAAAAGATCGTATCATCACGCGAATTTCACGGCAAATGTAAATTTTGCAAGAAGTGTCTCATTCGCTGAAAAAGATGATTGATGTCGGTTTTATAAGCAGATATGAACGATAATCTAAAGGAGATCAATTTCGAAGGAGTTGAAAAGACGAATCGTCGCAGGTTCGCAGAAGGAGACGGCAAAGATTAGAGACAGTAGCGAGGTTACCACGTGTTTTTAATAATTGATAATCCAGTAAGGCGTTTGTGACTTGTGAGAACTCGGCGCGCGTCTTGGAACGCGAGTATAGTAGTTCCATTCTTCTTCGCGTCTCGGAAACTGCATCCAAGCGGCGTGCTACATGCAATTTCCTTTCGCAATCAATCCGGTGATGTAATATTCAATGCCTTCAAAGTTTATCATAAAAATGTGTTTTCGTGATAAAGTAATTACGCCAAATGCCAATTCAGC
>JABFPQ010000525.1:0-11241 GCA_022817265.1 Masnerella sp. ZL-2020
CTACTTGAGACAAACACGTCCGCGTAGTTCGGTAGCTGCAGCAAGAAGACCGAGTCGGCGCGATCGCCGTCTTAGTCACACGAAGTAGTTTGGGCCTCACACGTAGGCGCGGCGCTACTGTGCCCAATCTTACTACCTTCGGTTATCGACAAAGCCTTATTTCTAACAGTTATACTACCTCATCATGTTCAGAGCTTGGAGCGATAACCGAATATAATGATAAATTCTACTTGGGAAGAATTACTTATGGATGTGGTTTTATAGTTTCTCAGAAATGTGTATGGATATTGCTTCACCCTGTTTGGGAGTCAAAACAGCAAACAATCAAAGGTACTGATTATGTGAATTTTACTCTAGTGTTTAATCCGAGTGCTGCCGGGAGTATTGCAGGTTCATTGAGTGGAGTTACTGTTTGGTCTATGAAAAATAATCCTAATTCCTACCACCCTTCTTTGAGACAAGCATTATGTTATATTCCACATTACCGACCAAGCTCAACCATTAATCAGGCTTTAAACTCCGGTGTTCTTAAGGCTTTACCAACTCTCACTGGGAGAGATGGCTTGACGAATTGTAGACTCTTTCTTAACTCTATTTTTGGATCAAAACTCAGCATCGACTCATTACAACCTTGGCATGAGTTGGGAAGTCGTGGTGTTCAAGCTTTCTTCGATGAAAATGATTTAACAACATGTACTGTTGATTGTCCAGAACTTGAAGAATTAGTTAATCACGTTCCAAAAGCCTTTAGTCTTTATGCTCAGGAGAGGTATATTTATCCATGTATTAAATCTCTCGCTGCAGATAATTTTGAGAATCGCCATGCACCTTTAGTTACAGCTGAAAATCAAGTTTCAACGCCTTGTGGTTTGAAAGTTTCATTTTCAGAAGCACTGTTACATCCTTGTGTTATGCCTTTTGTTTGTCTTGGTGTAAATCATGATTTTGCACTTACCAATGGGACGCCAGTGTTTCCATCTTCACGAAATGTCGATGCAACACGACGAAGTTTTTGTGGATTGTGCGGTCGAGTCGTCGAGAGTATGGAAATAAGTACATGCGTGCTTTATGTTTAGTTTTGTGTCGTGCAATTGCGACTTCTCACCGTCTGCCGAGTCATCGAAGATTAGTTACGCTGAAAAGTAGGATAAATTTGCCATCTATGTTATTTTCCAGTGATGAATCAGATCCATTGTGGGGAAGTGTGAAGAGTTTGAGTAAGGTGGAAATGTTGGGTACATTGAGGAAGTTTTACATTGATCTGGCTGAAGCAAATGGTGAGACAATTCCTGATAGACTTCAAGTGTTGTCATCCCCTGGAAATAACATCTACGAGGCAGTTAGTTCTACTACTGATACGGTACCAATTCATCCATTCGAGTTTGCCGATGTGATTCAGTCCATTCATGCAGTAGAACGTGAAGAATTTACTAATCGAATACGGTCATACCAACCTGTTATTGATGAGAGCGAAGACTTGTCTTCCAACCCGTAGTGTGTATTTGGTGAAGTTATTCTGGATGTGATAGGTCTAGGTCGACCATTTATGCATACCTCAATGCCACTCATATCCTCTCTCTTTTTACCAGAAAGAAGTCCAATCCCTTTGTATACACGAGGATTGTTAATTTGGGAGCAGCAATTACAACGATTGGACCCGGATGATTATGTAAGTCTTCCCGAGTTTTTAGCAATTGGATGGCGAGTATATATGTGGTCTGATTCATTGTTAACTACTCGAGCTACCCTTGGGAATGTACGCGAATCAGAGACTGTGTTTGCGCTTCCACGACCAGATGATCCTGACGAAATTGATTACTTCCCTTTGGATAACAAACTACCGAAGCTTTTATTTATTGTAACTAATATTACTGGATGTCTTCAGCTCCACACTGCTATTGCGCTTTCTTTTTTGGTTGGACGAGAGCGAATTGCTTTTCTACTCCCCGATCTGATTGTTTCAAGGAAGAGAATATTTGCTAGTAATGTTGACCACGATTATGAGATTGAGGCACAGTATCGCAAGCTTTTAACATATCCACCAAATTCCCGAGTTCTACTTGAATTGTACGATACAACCGGATACGTTCAGTTTAACGCGTCGCAATCAAAGCAGAAGTGGTTTTTCCTTACCCAAGCTCCGCTTCAGCGCGACTTGATTCTTCGTGGAGTCCTAGATAAAGAGGTACATGACATGCGCTTTCTTATTCTCCAATTTTGGATGAGCTCATTGCCAGTTCTTCTGCTATCAAAAAGGCCGTTAAATTTGCTGGTTTTGATCCTCTTGTAATAGTTTCCGAATTTTACAGAAGGGCTAAACAACACCTACCTGATAGTGAGACTAAAACAATAAAACTGTCAGATGGTGTGACATACACCACAGAAGCAAATCCAAGAGAAGATTTGTCATTCCTGATCACAGTTTTCTTGCAACGTGGGAACAATGTATTTAAAATAATCAACACTTGCAAAGATAAAACAATGATCCTCTTACTCAAAAAGAAGTGTGCCATTTATGACATCGATATAACAGGTAAGGGAGTTCCCTTGACCAACACGACATTGACATTATCGCGCATAGCAAATGCATTCGCGCCAATAACTGCCAATTTAATCATAAAATGATGAAATGATTAAAGAAATGGCCATTCTATTGAACATTGAAATGACTTATATTCTTGCAACCAGCAGAGACAAACTAACAATATCCAAACAATTAATAAAGGATTTAAAAAACCAATCCAGGCAGTACGTGGAAGCTGCTATGTCTTCCAAATTCATAATTGTGAATTTGCGAAATGCAGCTATGGTTAATAGCAACTTGTATGGTGTGAATAAAGAGAAGAAATTTGTAATTACAATTCGGAGCACCTAAGCGAGTAATTTCAGACCGTGGCACTGCATTCACATCTAAGCTGTTCGAAGAATTTGTAAACAAACATGGAATTCGTCATTCATTGATTTCAACACGGCATCCGCAAGCAAATGGCTTAATTGAAAGAATGAACCGAACGATTCTTCCAATTCTAAGATGCAGTGTGAATTTAAAGACTTATGGGTTTATGACACTCCTTATGATCTGACTCGCGTTAGTGTTTACACAGCAGAAGATATGAAGGTTCTACATCACAACCTTATCTTTCCTTTACGAAGTTCTTCTCATACCAATCAGCTAAATCAAAGGATGGAAGGAGTACAGGTTCGGGAGGATGAATCTCTCTACGGACGACTTGTCACAGACGACGTACTATCAAAGGTTGTAAGCAATTATTGGGATAAAGCTTGGGGGTGGATGTCTTCCTTCGGCCAGATATCATCTGGATTTTTAGGTATGTTTATGATAATGATCTTAATCAAATACGTGATCAATACTCTAATCAGAGTTTTCACTTTATATGGGACCTTTGGTTGGAGTGTTAGACTCATATCGGCATTGTGGGGCTCTTTGACCACTGCAGTCCTAGCCTTCGGGTCACGTATCATACCTAAAGCAGAAGCGACTGATCATCCGAATGAGGACCGAACGGCGACAAGAGACGTAGAGGTTTCTATGCCTCTGTGCCCAAGAACTGAACACTCGAATCAAATCCACCTTGATTTAACAGCTGTGGAGTTTTTTTTACAAAGATTGTAAGATGCAGTGTGAATGTCAAGCATAATGATTGGGATAAACAATTACCGATGATAGAACGCGATCTTAATCTTTCCCCTGGTTCTGCGACAGGTACAGCTCCGTTCTTGGCAGTATTTGGGTATTTTCCGCGTTTTGGGGATGGCTTATTGAGGGAACTAACGATAAACAATGAAGAATATCAAAACCCATCTGAGTTGCAAAAACAAATACATGAAAAGATAGTTGAGAGTCAACAAAAGATGAAAGAAAGATTCGACAAGAATAGAGTAATAAATGTTAAGTACAATATCGGAGACATTGTATTCCTTAAAGGAAATGTAATCTCCACTGGAGCCTCGACAAAATTACAAAGTAAATTTCGTGGTTTGTTTGTTATTGTGTAGGTATTATCAAATGACACTTATAAAATTAAATACTTAAATGAAACAACCAGCAAAGCATTTGTAACAAATATTCATGTTAGTGATTTGAAATTATGGCGAGGTGAAAGTATTGACAAAGATGAAGAATGTCCGAATAGCGATTCCGAAGAACAGAATGATTTAAATACAGAAGAAAACCAAACTACTGACGTTAACAAAATGTTACCTTCTGAAAAGCGAGTGCGCAAACAACCCGATCGGTTGTCATATCACTAAGCGTTAGTGTATTGAGGACAATACATAAGTAGGATGGCCGATTGTTAGAGATAAGTTATTTAGTTAAAATTAGATGTAAGATATTGAAATGAGCAGAATGAATTAATTAAAGATACGCAATAAATGTGGGGTATGGTCTGATGAAAGTGAAGGTATAGCGTGATAGACAGGCGCAGACTTGTTGGAAATGAAATGCGAAAACATGCTTTGTTTAGAGATTAGGACAAACAATTTTGGCGAAATTCGAAGTAAGGAAGTGAATCATACTAATGGACCGGTGGAATAAACAAGTTAGTGATGAGTATAGGAAATAACCAACGGAAAATGAGAAGGAGAAAATACATTTAAGGGAAATGTGAAAAAGGGCTAGGACAGTGTGAAAAGAATTATTGAGAGAGCATGTGTAAAAACTGTGCGCGACGTTCTGCTCGAGTCAATGTCGTGTATTTTGTACGTTTTTCTTTATTAAATAGTTATTAGTACAAATAACTAAATGTTTTTATCCGACCATTTTGACATCCTTTTTAAATATATATGTTCAGTGAATATATATTTAACACAAATGATTTTAAAACCTTTTTTTATACTTTTACTTATACTTTTATAAGGTACTTGTGATTATACATATTAAACTAAAGTATTATGTTTCACGTAAAGCTTTGGATTTGTTTTATTTAGTTTAAATTGTCCTGATATTTTTCTATTTATTATCGTATTTTTGTATTTTTATGCAGTCTTGTAAAATATATAATATTTAGTAATTGTAAAAATGTATTATATATTGATTAATTATAAAACTGAATCATTTTTTTTACAGCTTATTTATTCTTTTAGAAATACTTGTACAAAAAACAAAAACTGATAATTAATACAATAACTTATTTAATCACACAAACAGTAAATAAACAGTAAACAGCCAACTTTTTATATAAATATAATTATTTTATATGAATATAATATATAACATTACATTTTAAATGCAATATTTCATCATTATTTTATTAAATATGGAAAACATTTTCTAAATTATATTTGGAAACTTTATTTTAAAATCATATAGTTTCTATGTTTTTAACTATGACAAAAATTAAGGTAATTGCAGCAACCTCCCTCTCTATTTTAATTGCAATGGCACTATTCTACTTAAAAAGTTTAAATCAAACAATCATCCCCAAACAAGAAAGTCAAACTACAAACTTATTTGAATCGTATAAAGCACCAATATACGGAATTTTCCGCTCGATGGTCTCCCCTGATAAAATGTTAGATCACGGGCTATTCATGTGCGGCCCTCTCTCAATTCATGCTACACGGGGCCTCTTTCACTCGTGTGCACCATGAAAAAAAAAATTTAAAAAATGCATGCAACAAATTAATAGTATTCGTATAAATGTTATAACACAAGATGCTACAATCATTAAACCCTTTGAGAAAAGGAAACGGTTGATATTCAGACGTACCAAAGAGATACCATGATTCTTTGATTTTCAGGTGGTTGGAGAACCACCAGAAGATATAGCCGTTGATAATAATAATGTTTTGATGTTTCAGTTATTTTATAATTTGAATCGATTGTTGCTGAAGATGGTTGCACCTTATCTTCACGAACATGGTTTTACATTGGAAAGAGGCCAGAAGAGTAATCTTATAAGGGAGTATTTGCAAGAGGTTGTTATTAGAGATGAGATACAGTATCCATTTTTATTAACGGTTCCACCAGTGAAGTATTCAATTCTGAAGCAGGTTCGAGAGGTCGCTTGAATTTCCCAACTGTCTCGAATTATTATGCTAAAATATCATGTAGAATTAAGAACTGTGAACTCTACAGTCGAGACTGTGAATTATATATTCATGATCATCATACCTTAGACTATTCACTAGGAACGTGCCTTAACATTAAATGGAAGAAAGAACGAGCGGATCGCCAATATATATCTCAAGGTCGGAACAAATTAGGAAAAATGTACTTTAAAGACGGTGCGACTTATGACTTCGGCTTCAATCCCTCACAGATATGTGAGATTAATTTGAACCAGTCAGTTGTAGAAATAACACATGAAATCATCTTCAATACATTTCCAATTACTACTAAAAGAATATCGACTGATAGATTTTCTGCATTAACAAAGATCATATATGAATCAAGTATTACCTCACCAAATGACCATGATATACAGGAGCTTTATAGTAGATATTTTGTGAATAATCATAGCAGTTTTAAGTTGGTAATAGTCGCACCAAAAGGAATGTATAAAACAACTGTTATTCTTGACCAAAGCTCTGAATTCTATGAAAAGTTGCGTGAGTTGAAGAGAGATGTTGGGGAAGCAGATTATGCTTACGCTGTTTACATCAAACCAGCTAATCAAGTGGTAAATTGTACCAAATTCCCTGACCTAGCTTACTGTGCAATTCAAACGTATATGAGAGCACAATGCAATATCGTAAACATCGAACAGAAATTGAACACACCCTTAAAAGATGATTATTTGTTATCAGCTTCAGCTCAAGGAGCCCATTACGACGAGATGGCTAGAGAGATTGGCATTGATCTAGCGAGAATTAGAACCTCAAGATCCTCTTCTCAATACGATCCCTCAGCTGTTGTCTGATGAAAGATTCTTTTGCAACCCTTCTGTTGACAGAGTCGCATATTATCTAGGACCGTTCTTAGAATTAGGAGAAGTGGGAGCCAACTTCATAAGAGGCTACTTGCTTGACTCTGATACTAGCGTTACACAAATCGACGACAGTCTAAACGAAAAGATAAGAGCTGCTCAGACAACGGGAGGAGGAGCGATAAGTTTGAAAAGCTTGACGACATCGATACAAATAAGGGCTGTTTGCCATTTGAATTGTATCGCTACGAAAAAGGAATACGTTAGCGACGATCTTGTGAAGGAATATGTCACGAAAAGGTGTAAGAAATATTGCTTCTTCTTTAAAGTACCAGAAGAATCTTTCTTTTACCCTTTGTCATACTACAAGGAATTAGTTGATGTTATGACTTTGCTGCCTAAACTGACTAACAACCTTTTCTACCTATTAAGTCGTCAACAGGCAGAAATTCCTGAAAGTTCTCTATGTTTGGCTTTGATATGACATGATTAAATGACCACTGTGAGGATGATTGTCGACTTTTTATGTGGGGATAAGACTCCTGCCCATATCGAACCTTTAATTCTGAAACAAAGTGCAGAGTTTCATCAGAAACTCAAAGAGCTTAATAGAGATGTAGGAGAAGCAGACCCTTAATTAGTCGCGCTGTTTCTACTATCCATCTTCCGTGCTTGAATGTCATGTATAAGTTTATTTGTCATTGGCGCCTGACAGCCACCGCGCGACTAATTACGGGCTGAATATTTAAGATATTTGAAAATAATCTTTTAGGTTGGCAAACTGACGTTACGGTAGCTCGTCGGCTTGCTGTCCTAAGCTTTGTCGTAGTCGATCTAAATGAACTACTTTAATTAAATATAATTAAATTGAATTATATAATATATTATTGCAGATAACAGCAATTAAATCCGTTGCCACGAGGTTTGGAAAATCGGTGGTGATGGAAGCTAACAGGGAATTTGATTTCTTCGTTCCGAAGAGATTCAAAAAATTGTTCGACGATGACATCTTGCTGGAATAACCCGTATTTGTTATTATAAAAGTCTGATCCAACAGCAAGTCTGATCGAAGCCTTGGACAAGGCTTATGATCGTATCAAATTGTTGCGCAATGAGAAAACCGAGATTATAAAAAAATTCTTCAATCAAGGTGTACAGATGATAAGATCGCTGTACCAAATGTTGAGACTGAACGATAATTTGAGTCATGGAAGCAAACTCAAAATTCAGGCTGCAATCTCAACTATAAAGACCATCATATACAGAATGAGGGATTTAGAAATTCGCGGCGGGGACGTTGCTCAAAGATCATCGCGCAGAACAAATCGAGTTCGTTGGGAAGATACCCAAAGCGTTTTTGCAGGTAGGATTAGAACTGGCGTATTGATTAACTTGAAACATAAAGAACTGAAACATTTTTTAACCGACGCGAAAAAAGCTTTCACTAGAAGAATTAAGAATATTTTGCATGACAATCCTAGCTTAAAAGTAAATTCTATATTGTACGGTAAATTTGCTCATCGCTCGGGAGATAACATTACCGAAGAGATTCATTCATTTCAGTTAAAAAGTGAAATTATTTTAAGATCAACCAACTTGGAAGAATGGTTTGATGATTATGTAACAAACAAATTACTTGTGAAATTAGAAGAGTTTCAATTGAAACAGTCGGGTTGGACTCTGACTGAAATTAGAAATTTGAATTTCAATATAAATAAATATTCTCCATTGCGAGCCGGTTTATCAACTTACGTAGAATTGCCAAATTTTATTAAACTAAAAAAGGCTGTTATAAATATTAAAAACAAAGATGAATATTGTTTTTTATGGTCAGTGACTGCTGCGTTGAAACCAGCGACTATGAGTGTAAATAGAGTAACATCTTATCCTCATTTTAATAGTTTGAATTTAAAATTTACTGGTATTGAATTTCCAATTCAATTAAAGGATATTTATAAGTTTGAAAAATTAAATGATTTGTCAATCAATGTGTACGGTTTAGAGAAACGTCACATTGTACCGCTTTATATAAGCAAGTTTAAAACAATAAACTCAAACAAAAAAATTAATCTTCTTATGATATCAAGTAAATTGTCAGATGAAACAACAACAAACCATTTTTGTTTAATTAAAAATTTGTCCCGATTGGTAAAATCACAGATTACAAAAAGTAAAAACAGTTTATTTTTCTGTGCCAGATGTTTGTCTCACTTTAAACATGAAAAATCTTATTTAAATCATCAAGATGATTGCTTGAATAGAAAAGATCATTGTAGAATGAATTTTCCAAAAGAAGGAGACAATTTTCAATATTTTAAAAATTATAAATTTAAAGAACGCGTACCGTTCGCCGTGTATGCCGACATAGAATGTTTATTGGAGAAGACGAGCGATGAGTGGACGTACCAAAAACATACTCCGTTTAGCGTAGCGTATTATTTAAAATGTTCTTACGATAACTCATTATCTCGATTTGAGATGTACCGTGGTCGGGATTGTATAGAATGGTTCATGCGTGAATTGAAAGCTATAGCTGAAATGTACTCCGAAATCTTGAAAAACGCGAAACCGTTAAATTTATCACCGGAAGAAGAACTTAGTTTTCAATCGACCAACACTTGTCACATTTGCGAAAAGCCTATCGCACCGACCGATGAAAAACATCGTGAACATTCGCATATTTCGGGGCATTATAGGGGTCCCGCGCATGGGTATCCTTGTAACATCAATTACAAGGACACTAAATTTATTCCAATTGTATTTCATAATTTATCTGGTTACGATGCTCACTTTATAATAAAAAAATTGCTTAATTCTTTTCCCGGTTCCGTTAACCTCCTGCCTATTAATAAGGAGAGATACATTTCTTTCACAAAAAAGGTTGCTTCTACGAACGTTAGTTTGCGATTTATCGATTCGTTCAGATTCATGGCTAGTAGTCTGGATAAATTGGTAAGTTATTTGAATGATGAAAACAAGACAATAACTCGCGCGCAGTATGACAATGATGAAAAGTTTCAATTGGTCGCGAAAAAAGGCATCTTTCCGTACGATTACGTTGACAGCTGGGAGAAATTTGACGAAACGCAGCTCCCACCGAAGGAAGCCTTTTATTCGAAATTGAATAACGAACACATTAGCGACAGCGACTACACGCATGCGCAAAACGTCTGGAGTAGTTTAAATATCAACAATTTTGGCGAATATTCAGATCTTTATTTGAAAAGTGATGTATTATTGTTGGCTGATGTCTTCGAGAATTTTCGTGAAAATTGTATGCAAACGTATTCATTAGATGCACTTCATTACTACACATGTCCTGGTTTATCTATGGATGCCATGTTAAAAATGACTAAAGTAAAATTAGAATTATTTACTGACGCTGATAAAGTCTTATTCGTAGAACGAGGCATGAGGGGTGGAGTCGCTGTGGCAAGTAACCGTTACGCAGAAGCCAATAATAAGTTTATGCATAATTATGATGTAAATAAACCAGATTCTTACTTAATGTACTACGATGTGAACAATCTTTATGGTGCTGCTATGACAGACTATTTACCGTATGAAGGATTTGAGTGGATAGATTCTATCAGTCTGGATGACGTTCTTAAAACGCCTAACGATTCCGATGAAGGTTACATTCTGGAGGTCAACCTTGAGTATCCCACTCATCTGCATTGCGAGCACAAAGACTTTCCCTTAGCGCCGGAGCATTTCGTAGCACCTGGCAGTAAATTGCCAAAACTTATGACAACGTTGTTGCCGAAACAAAAGTACGTTTTGCATTATCGGAATTTGAAATTATACGTTAACCTGGGTTTGATCGTGACAAAGATACATCAAATTTTAAAGTTCAAGCAAGCACCTTGGTTGAAACCTTACATAGAATTGAACACTGCTTTGCGTCAAAAATCGACAAATGAATTCGAGAAAAACTTTTATAAACTCATGAATAATAGTATTTATGGCAAAACGTTAGAGAACGTACGTAAATTTAGATTAATCCGAATTTTATCTACGTGGGAGGGAAGGTATGGTGCCAAAGCATTGATAGCGAAACCAAACTTTCATAGCAGTTGCATAATCGACGAGGATTGTATAATTATTGAACTCACAAAGAATGAAGTCATGTTCAACAAGCCAATCTATGTAGGCTTTTCAATATTAGAACTATCAAAAATTGTTATGTACGACTTTCATTATAATTATATTAGAAGAGTTTTTGGTGATTCGTCAAAACTAATGTATATGGACACCGACTCGTTTATATACCATTTTTCTCATATACCAGATATTTATGAGTACATTAAACGCGATATTCATATGTTCGACACTTCGGACTACGATGTGA
>JABFPQ010000526.1:0-11242 GCA_022817265.1 Masnerella sp. ZL-2020
AAACATTTACGTTGTAAAAGTCTATGTGCCAAATGAGAGACCAGTTTTTTGGAATGCAATCTGAATCTCAATAACCTATCAAAATATTTCACATTATTACAATAATACGAATTAGATTATTTTCTTCGATCCCTAGAATATTAATATAAATTTTATTACAAAATGTTTTAATAAAGGACATAATAATCGTCTATATTAAATAATGTATTTTAGGGATATTATTTAATATAATGTATAAATTTGTACGACGTGTTTACATGAAAAAATGTAATAATAATAATGTGTTTAAAAAAACACGAGTTTTTAAAGTGATAAAAAATTAAAAAACTGTGTACTGTAAAACCGTTTGAAAATTTTAAATGTTCTATTGCAGAAATTCTATAGTACAAAATCATAACCATTTTTATAAGATATTTATAAAACATCGTAGTAATTTTCAAGTAAAAATTTTTTTTCAACTCACTCCCAACATTAACAATCGACTTTTGAAAGAAGTACATTTTGACATGCATTCAATTTTAAGCCTGAATTTCATTATAAGATTTCTTTGGAAAAAGCCGCAATCTTAATACAAAGGACAACTTCATGAATAAAATGAAGATCACGGTTGGGGTGTGCGCGCACAATACACCTGCTGCGTCGCTGGAAGTGTATCAGGCGGATTTGTCGCGCAAAGCGGAAACGTGGGTGGGAAATCAATTTTATTTACATTGTAACAGCAGCGGTAGAACGCCGCGAGATCTGAGATACGATGGCTTTGCGTAGCGTCGAGCTCGCAGCCACGCGTTGCCGCTGCACATAAACTGACGCTCGTATCTGCCGCACGGCGAAACCGCATCGCGAAAGCACATTTTGTTTCTCCGCGATTTGCATTTTTAGACACATTACACGAGTTGTTTTTTTCAAACCTGGAACCTTGGATCCGTCAGATTTGCGGAGCCCTGGTTACGATTGCGATTGCAATCGCAATGACTAATTTACATAACAACGTGCCGGTAAATGAACATAATATCCAGGGTTTTATGTCAACGACTCGAATATCCGAATCTAAAATTTTCAATGAAAATATTTTGTATTGCATATTAATAAAAATTTAGTGCCGCTATGAAATGTTATTGTTTGTAGTGTCGAAACTATAAGTTTAATCTAAAATTTATTGTTAAATCGTTATAGATCGTCAAGTAATAATTTCAACAAAGAATCCTCACCTTTCATAATATTTTAGCGTTTTCTTTTTAATGGCGTGACGAAATATTTCATATAACCTAAAAAGATATGAACTGTGCGATTTTCGAACAGTTAACACAAATTTATTTAAGAAAGACATTTTTGTGGATGTTCTTATAAGTTTGATTTATCTTTAAAAATTCGAACACGATTTCACCCTGTCGTATGATTAAAACAAGACAATATTAATTTCGTCGTAAACTATGAGTTATTACGACGTTAATTCATTTGGCAGGAAC
Source organism: Masnerella sp. ZL-2020 (assembly GCA_022817265.1). Classification (NCBI taxonomy): domain Eukaryota; kingdom Metazoa; phylum Arthropoda; class Insecta; order Hymenoptera; family Scelionidae; genus Masnerella; species Masnerella sp. ZL-2020. Next base: position 1,467 of record JABFPQ010000526.1, read on the forward strand.
AAGCAAATGTATTTTTCGAAACATTATTCATTAAATAAGAAATTCATTTTGGTGAACATTGATAACATTATTGAGCCGTTGTGAACTATTGTGGAAGTGGAATCTTCGCCGCAAAAGGACCAAGGACTTGGCATAAAGCCGCAGATAATATTCATAGATATGAAGTAACCCACGGGTTATCTACGTCACGAGCGAATACAACACAATACTAGAATTGTGGCGACCAGACCCGACCTACCTCGCTGCTGAATAAAATGCATATCGCGTCCGTCCCAAGAAAAAAGCGACCGAACCGTGTAGGCCACCTTTTTCATCTTTTTCGCTTATGACTTACGCGATTTCGATCGTCGTATTTTAGTGAATAATTCACTCGACTCATAATTTAGTGAGCTCCGAAATCGCCGGCTCGCTAATCTTCGCACGATGAATGCGCGGATATAAATATTGCGCCGAAAAGATAGAAGGCGAGTCGTGTTCCAACGGCTGCGACACATTTCTTATGGCTTTGCGGGACTCGTATAGTTGTGGGATAGTTATACAAGAGATATAGCAACAAGAAACGTCGGCCTCGAATAGGTCGAGACCAAGTACCTCACAGTAACACTGACCTTACCGTACACGTGTTCGGCCAACATTATGGTTCCCTACAGATTATCAATGCAGCCCATAGATTAAAGAAGTTAAATATTCGCGAAAGGGAAAGGGTCGGGAATTCACTCTACAAATCAAAATAAATATTGTTACACGATTTTTTTTAACACTTCGGAAAGTTATTGTTACATATACAGGGTGACCCATTTTAAAAGATGCATATGAACAAATAATAAATGCATTTATTCATAAAATACTACAGTAGTCCCTGCGAATATGTCCACTCATTGTTTTTTCCCCTATGATATTGTCCACGCTCATCAAGTACGGCGAAAAACAAAAGATAGTGTAAATAACCAATCAGCGTTCTCGGCCGGGCACTACCGTACTTATGTGATTACCGGTTTGCAAACATTTTCTTATTTCAATTTAAAAAATGAAACAACAATTTTTAAAATATAATTTAACCTCACCAAAATACGAAGAATCATAATAGTGACACGCTCCTGAAGTAGCTTATGATTGGTCGTTGACAAATGACTCGTATTCGACAAATGTCAAATATTCGTAGGGACTACTGTATTTTAAATTACTATTTTAAAAATAGTAATTTTTTTCTGGCCTCACACCCTCAAGAGGGAGGAGGGGGGCAGTTTTTTGTACAGATCTGTTGTCCCTTCGAGACAAACAACGTTTGTCTGAAACTTTTTTCACTTCCATGCGTTGTTTTCAGAAAAATTTACTGTATCTTTTAAAATGGGTCACCCTGTATATTTCAAGGTCAAGTATTTTTGTATTTTCCTGAAAAAAAGAAAAACTATTTTATTATTATTTTAAATCCTTAAACTTTTTTACGCATTATTATTGAATAATAACTATTATTATTGAAAAATTGTAGTTGATAGTGTATTTTCCGTTTTTCGCAAGTTTTTTGCATTACCATAAAAAACGTAAAACGTGCATTATTTTGCGAAATTTTTCAAAAAAAGACTCCACATAAATTATTTTATAATATTTCGAAATAAAATTCTTTCACTTGTTTGTTTCATGCTTTAAGTGTAGTTTACTAATTTTATAACGAATTTATCTTCACAATACAGCATCCGGAATCCGGACGTGAAAGGAAAATTTTTAGGTCAGCATAATTTTGGCAGTTTGCATTGCTAAATTTGTAAACAACTGATCCAACTCTTACGCCATACAGGAACACTGATCATGCATTTTCAATATTTCAAATAATGTTCTCAGTGCATTAATTTTTTATAGTATTTCTGCCCTACATATGTTTTCTCAACCTAATCTTCACTTTAAACACATTGTTGTCGATGAGTTTTTCTCTGTTGATTTGTCTATTATCTTAATTGTTGCGGAAGTCTTATTTCAATTAACTTTTCACGGCAAAGGCCTTAACATTATGCAACGAGTTTTTTCTAATACATAAACATGAATGCCCTCGTTCTTCGGTTGGAAAGATTAAAATTCATACGTTTACTAAGACAGTAATTAGTGCATGTAACAAGCAGAAAATGATCAACTGCTAATCCATTTTTTGTAAATCATTAATAATTCTTTCTTACAATGTATATCATTTTATTTTAATCTGATTGTTTGCATGAAATTTACATTAAAATTGTAAAATTATATAAATTCACATTAAATAAATAATAAGACAATAAAACATAAAACTGTGCAAGCTTTCAATTTGTCGTGTTGAATTTACGATTTTGCAAGTTGTAAATTATGGCTTCAAATACATAGTCGGATACATTGACGTTTCTTGAAGGGTTAAACTTTTATAGGCACTGTGAGTCGGCAATCGTTGACCCTTCGACCTTGACGTGAACATGTTCATTGGGCGTATTTTACTAAAAAACAGCGTGAAAAGCAGCGTTAAAGACAGGACGTCTTGTCTTCCTCCTCGTAATGATTTACGTTTTGGCTTATTTCAACAACTAAACGAGTGAGCGCGATGCGTAACTATGCACACAAGCTTTCAAACTGTCTGTCTTTGCTCGTGTAAACACCGAATGAGATCTCGGTCGCCATAAATTTACCTCGCAAACTGTATCAAATCAGGTGAGGAAACATACAATGACTTGTGACAGTATATGTCTATTTATATAGTCAAGTTTTGAATAGTTGCTAGAAAGTGGATGAATTACAGGGAATATTTCATGTATCAATTTTCGAATATTAGAATTATAGATAATTATTCATTGGTTGACTGATAACAATAAATTTTATTAACTATTGAGATAATTATTTGTATTGAATATTTTTCGTTAGTTTAATTAATTATATATGAATTCGAAATTTCATGCATTAGTAAGTTACCTTACAATGCGAACGAAATTTATTTATGAAATATTTTGGCATTGAAATTTACCAGAAATAATCACGAAATAATTATATACCAAACAACATTTTCGAAATTTGAACGAATTTATTTTTTTGCTCAACACAGAATTGCGTAAGAATTGCTTAAATGTTTGTACATATGTAACAATATTTTTTAAACAATGTTAAAAATTACATGTTATAATTAATTAATTGATTTTTTTTTGTTTCAGACGTTTCGCAGGTTCAAAGACGTAACAAGTCGATGCACCTGGAGACAGCATCCGAGGGCAAAAAGAAAGAAGCGTCAGTGCGCAGTCAAATAAGAAGACGATCAAGTCACCGGCAGGATGTTTCGGAAACATCAATGAAGGGTCGGAACGAAACATCCAGCGGAGATTCAAAAAGCACCGTCGACGCGGGTTCTTCGGTGAAAAAACCATTGCGTCGAGCGCTGGCCGAAGTGATGGTTCAATCGGCCAGTGAAGCGGAGGTTGGTAGTAATGAAGATGCACCAAAAACCGAGCAAAAAGCAGCCATCAGCGCGGAAAACCAAACTGCAAATGCAAAAACCGAGACCAACAAAGAACTGAAGTTGAAACCGAAATCAAACTCTACAAAAGATACGGAATCTCCGAGTCAAAATAGCAACAATTCGGTTTTAAAAATTGTAGATTACGAGCGAAGAAAAAACACAGTTGCGATGTCGGAGTCTTTGTACAATCACTTCTGGCCGGTAGAGTCGAACATTCCTTTGGAAGAGCGGACGCAGTTTCTCTTTTTCGGACAGAAACTAACCCCGGAGAGCCACAATATGTCAGATCTATCGTCGAACGAATTCAGTGCGTCGAGCTCTAAGCGACGGTACACCATAAAACGGTTCAATGCGACGACGCCATTGCCGTCTTGGAAATCGCGAAACGCAACGGAGGAGAAGAATAAGGCAAAGGCGATGAAGAATGTGCTGAGAAGCGGTTCTTATTACCGAAAGAACTCGGTGACGCCATCCGACACGACTATTGTTACAAATATAATACAGAATAGTGGGCGCCAGTATAGTGCGGACAACGAGACAAAGAGCAGTAGGAGAATGGAAATGAAGATCGAGGGACGGGAAGAGCAGATAAGCAAAAATATCAGTGAGGCGATCATTCCGAGCACGACGACGGAGACGATCGAGGTTTCGCAAATCCCGAAAAATCCACTGGTGCTGGAGCTGGTGACGAAAAATGTCAGTACAAATGCTACTGTGGTGACACGCATAGCGATGATGTGGAGGAATAATATAGTAAGGAGGAAGAAAAACGAAACCAGAAAATTGACAATAACGAAAATGAACAGGATGATCGTTAATAACCATAATAAAACGAGTCAGATTTTGTTGTTGCCTGAGATTACGACTACTGAAACTACAACTACGGCGAAGTTGGATAAAAAGGTTGAATCGCCGGAGTTTGGCAAAGCAGACGAAACGGGAGGGTTGCTCGGAAACAGCAGCGGCAGCGACGTCGGTAAAATTGCGGCGAATTCGCCGGCGAGCGCGGCGCTAACACCTGTCGCGCCTGGTGCGAAACAACACGTGTACGCGTACACGATAACGAACGTGACGAGACTATTGCGCAACTACACCGGACCTGGGTTAAGTGGCGAGGAATCGGGCGAGCGAAATAAGCCCGGCGGACTGAACGAGACGAAGCCGAGCGGGCCGCTGCTTCTGCGTCTGCTGTTGCTTCTTCCTACTCCGCGCGCGGGCATAGAAGAAGCGGGTCGTCCGCGGTCGGAACTCAGTGCCGGCGCGAGCGTCGAGGCGAGCACAACTCCGGGCCAGGTGGGACGCGCGCTGGTGGGGGATCAGCGCACGGGAAAGGGACCGACAGGCGCGTTTGCGCGAGCAGACCGGGCGCCAGCGGGACTCGCGAGCGACGTAAACAAGGGCCCCAACGGTGGGGCCAGCCATGCGGCGACCAGGCCAGCCAGGCCGGCCGACCGCGAGCGCCAGTTGCACGTTTGGAAGACGACCGAGGCAGTGATCCAGCCGAAGCAGCGCCGGCCGCGCACCAACCACACGGCGCCGACCGAGGCGCCAGACACCGCTGGTGCGATGACGGTTCAGGATATCGAGGCGGACGAGCGCGCGCCCGTCACGGGCGTGCCCCGTCTGCCGCCTAAGGAGGTCCAAGTGGAGCCCGGCCGACGAAAAGGAGAGCAGGAAAAAGTGACGGCCCGGCCTACTTCGGCGCCGCTGGAACCGGACCACGGGGTCAGTGGGTCGAGCGCGGACCTTCCGAGCGCAGTGCCTAGTGACAGTGTCGGTGACGACGATGTGCCTGATGACGAGAGTACGACGATGGTGCAGGACGAGATGGACAATCGAATCGTGAAGGGTGGTGCCGGTGTCACCGAGATCGACGTGGTAACCACGACGCCGGCGCCAGAGCCGGAAACGACTACCGAGGCCAGTAAAACTACAGAACCGATAACGCATAAGACTGTGCAGGATCCTTCCGAGATACAAAAAAAGTATCGCTCGCGAACCACGACGACTACGCCGCCGTCGACGACGACGACGGTGGTGACGGAAAACCGGGTCCCGGAGGAACCGGTGAGTACGAACGACATGGAAAAGGATAAAGACGACGTGCTGCCGATTATGCACCTGTACAACACGTCGAGCATTTTCAACGACACAAATATCATGGGGTCGCGGTCGCGCATCGAGGCCGTGCTCCGCTCCAAGGAACTCTCGAGTTTCCGGTTGAAGCAGGACGAGCGCAAGCAAGCGGAGCCGGTCACGACCGACGTGAACGACGTGACCGAACCGCGACCCAGAACGGGGCCGCGCAAGCGCCCGGAAGTGGACAACCACAAGGACCAGCGGCCCCAAAACGAAACCAGACCGAGGAGACCGATTTTCGCGACGACCGAGCGCACCACGACCACGCACCGGTCCACGTTGCCCGAAACCGGGTACTACCCCATGGAACTCAACAGCTCGCTGTTCGAGCCCGGCTTGTTCGCGCTCGGGCCCCGCGAGCCCGCCAACTTCAGCGACGTTATTTTCAAGCGCCACGACGGCGACGCCATCGCCACCCAGGAAACCGTCGCCGTCGTCAGCTACATCTTGGCCACGCTCGTGGTTTTCCCTATCGCCGTTGGCGTTGGACTGATCTTAAGAAGACTGATCATTAGGAATCGTAAGGTAAGCCGACGTGTCATTTCTGCGGCGCGCGAGAAACCTTGTTCGAGTGATTGCGGTCGTTTGAACGACCGGCTCGATCGGCAGAAGAAAGTTCGCGAGTAAGAAATTAACGGCCACCTTTTGTACGTCTGAGATCGAATATTATGGTTTATGTTGGTGGAAAACGAGTTGGAAAAGAGAAAACGAAGGCCAATGTTTTTGCGGATATGGTCTTGTAAGAAGAAAACGTGCTACTCGGAATCGTGAAATGCGGGCTAAGCGAAGCTTTATATTCACAATATTCAATTTAAAGAAGCTAAAATATTATTTTACCAAGTCCTATATGTTTGATAAAACTCAAAAATCGATTCAATATATTTTATCTTTTAAATATTTGCAGCACAATTTTTTTGCATAAATTTTAATGAAACACATAAGTTCTGCAAAATGTCCAGATAATCGGATAATTTTTCGAAATTTTGTATTTTATTTAAAATTAATAAGATGTCTGTTTAAACAACATTAAAATGTGTATTATACACGCAGAAAACGATTTGGTTGAATCAACAAAATGATTTTGTAGTAATTTACGCATCAAAACCGTTTTGTTGATTCAACCAAAAGTTTTGTTGATTTAACAAAAAATTTGTGTCGATTCAACAAACATAGGTCGACAAAACAGTTTTGGTTGAATCAACTATATCTTTTTTTGGGTGTAATATTCAATGTTAATTTAAATAATGCAATTTTGAATACTTTCATTTTTTTAAATTGCAATCGCAATATTATATCAAAAATGTTATGCATCATCGGTATAAAGATTTTATTTCTACGACTTGTTACAAATATGCTCGCATTTCTAATTTACCTGTTTGAACTAACGATGCAATAAACTGAGAATACTGTTCTCACTTTATTGAATTTTTATTACGTCGTGTAGAATTGTATCTCACGTTACAATAAATAAAGAGTACAGTTTTAATTCATAAAAAGAATATAAGACGATTTAATGATCCCGGAATTTCGGGCTCAGTTACAGTGAGATAATTAAAACTTGATAAATGGGAGTACTGTTATTCAGTGAGACAGAATTTAATAAGAAATTAATAAGCGTTCAATTTACGACGCGCTCGAAATTACATGTGGCAAAAAAATATAGTTCATTATCAGTTAGAAGAACTTTCTTTTTAACTCACGAAAAAGACGTTAACGGATACGTTTAAAATATATAATAGATATTGAAAGTAAAACGACTCAGAAAATTACTCGTGAATGAATTACGTCTGCATAAAATTTTGAAGAGAATATAAACTATAAAATTGGAAACGTGAATGACGAAAAAAGTGGTGATAATTTTCAAATTTGCTTTGTGACACTTTTCATTTTCGATGAAAATTAATTGTATTATATAAATTTATATAAATTTGGAGACATGTAATTTATTCGTTATATAATTTCTTTTCGTCAATAGTTTTCTATCGTAATGATTTTATTTATCTCGAAAACGAGCATCTATAAATTAATTTTTTGTGAGTAAAGCACAGTTATTTGAGAAAAGTTAGCTAGCATAGTTTACTGGTTCAGTTTATTAGCATAATAATAAATCGTTTCTTAAAGTTTATGATCAAATAAGAAATTAGAATGTATTATTATGATTATTCTTCCGCGCGAATACAAGAAATATCTTGATAGTCTCATAGGATATAACAGTTATACATATAATTGAAAATGAAACAGTAAAGTTAAATCCACTTAGTAATACGTCGTAAATGAATAATTGTGGTAGAGCAAAAAATGGAATAAAAATGAAATACCATTGAAACTCTTTAAGCAGTTTGAACTTTATTTCAAATGTTCGTATATAATTTGATTCATTTTACTCTAAAGATATTTTAATACGATTATACTCTTAAAATTAGATTTGTGTTGAGATTCACCTTACCTATAAAAATGAAGACGAAATAGCAGGGTTTCTACGAAAAAAATACAATTCGCAGTATATTTTTTCATTTATTATAAAAATCTACATATGAAAAATAAATACTTTATATCACATTTGTTAGTTTTATATACTTTCGTTTTCAACATGAATCATTCAGTTCAACATTTCATTTACCTATAAGATTACGAATATTGCTCAAAGTACTTTAAGCGGTGAATAAAATACAAAATCTAATGATTCTCGAACACCTTAATGCACCTTCGAAATCATCGTTTACACCAGCATAAATTCGCGTAATTGTATCCATGATTTATTATTTTTCACACGTTATAAAATTATGGAACAATCTATGTTCTCCTCATTTTACGTTAAAACTTTCGAAATGATTCAATATACACGCATCATATATATTTAGAAAATTAGAAAATGATTACGTTAGCCAAGATCTTTCTCGATTAAATAATAAATCTGCTTAACTCGTATGAGTTGTCGTTGAATCAGCGTCACGTACGCCGAAACGTAATTTCGTCATGTCCAGATGCTATCTGTAAACAGTAATTGAAATTACAAACGTAAAAAACAAACAAACAATATACATTTAAAGGCAGTAACGTCGCGACACAATGTAAACATGGAAATTTGCATCCTGAAACGAGAATTTCACTTGCACGAAATTTATGCTTGTTGTAAGGGGTTTTCGCGTAAATCATAACTTAACCACCTCTTATTTATTATCTGATTCTTGCAAACGCAACATATTCATCGGCGGCGTTGTTATGAAATGACAGTTCGAGTTAAAAAGCTTGTTTGCAATATGCCTTATAACTTTTGTCGCAAAAAACTAATAAGAGTATGATATAAACAGTTCGACCACTCATTAACATTCCGCCGACTTCCAATTTTACGTTATGGGACGATCAATTATGTCAACGACTAGGCGACAAAATCGGCGTATCGCATTAACTTACATTTTTGCATCAGAAATTATCACCAAGGCATTTATAATTAACTTTTTCTCGATACGATGAAGATATGTTTATTGCGAGAAAAAACCAGACTTTTCTTCGGACAAAACAAAACGTATTGGATTCGCGATGATAAACAATTTTTTTAGCAATATCTCATAATAATGTAATTTTGGGGATTAACATGAGTATTCTTGCACGTGCAGCTCGTTTGGATGTAAATTAGGGTGTTATAACTGATCAACAGTTCCAAAAATCATACGGTTTCAATTGATGGATTTTTTGCAGGAGCTAGAAGAGTCAGACACATCGTCGGACATAAGCTGTAAAAAAGATGCCCTCAATCTGGAGAACGGAGATTTTAAAACGTCAATAGAAAACGCGATCACAAAGTTACCTAGGATACAACACCTGGTGAGTGTTTTTATGTCATTATTCTTTACTCATTATTTTATTAACTAGGGTCAATGTGGATAATAGCGACAGAAATCAACAAAGTTGAACTTCAATGTTTATTAATTCTTAATTATTTTCAATATAAGTCAATTACTTTCTGCCTAATAGTTGCTTCAGACCTTCCATTTTCACTTATCAAGTCCATTTTTGCTATAATAATTTGTCGCAATCACCCTATAACGCGGGGTAATTTTTACAGTTTTTGGGTTGTTTGTGACATTTTCTATTTCTTGTTTAAGAGTTTATGAATTTGTTAATTTAAGGTCTAAATATATTCAATAACTTCCAACAATTCGTTTGGAATAAA
>JABFPQ010000527.1:0-11218 GCA_022817265.1 Masnerella sp. ZL-2020
CATGAACGTTTACTATGAACGACTAAGCATGCTTAGTGTTGCGCGTTATCTCGTCCAGCTTTTAAATCCTAACGAAGCTATAAAGGAACTTCGCGATTCGCTTTCACATTGTTTGTCAATCTTTTTTATTGCAACCTATGCTTCCCTCCGAAATAAAGTTTCGGTCTTGAATTTATAAAGTAACGCTACGAAGTGGCGAAAACAAATTTCAACCTCGCTAACTCTGCAACTGAAAAGAAACTAATCCCTTTTTACTGAATATTTGTGTCATAGTTATTCAAAATTTATATCTTTCATTACTTTACTCTGAAAATTTGCACGAAATTTTAATTAATAACATAAGTGCTTTTTTTAAATATAATTTTTACTAGTTACACTAAGCCATTACTAAATTTACTAAACAAAATTTTTCATCGATATTTTAATTAGTTATAATCAATAGCAGAATATAGTAATATATGTGGCAATTTTTCTTTAATATAGCTCATATAAACTTGTTTTTATAAATATGTTTTGTAAAAGGTAGAAATTCAGCATTTAATAGTTGACAAAAGATGATTTTATAATGAGTAACAGAATATCAACGCACGAGTCTAACCTAATTCTAAGTTGAATCTCGTAAGCAGTCTGGATATAGTCGGCATCATTACTGTAATCCGGACTTGATCCAAGTTAATTCTACTCGTTTCAGCTAAATTTTATATATAATATTGTTTACTAATCGTGAAACAGTCTAATCGAGAATTAAATAAAATCAAACGATAGCGTAAAAAATAACATTAGAACGAAACGTTTAATTTCAATATTTTAATCATTGAAATAAATATCTCACAACGATGACAATAACATAATAAATTAATTCCGTTTCGTACTCTTCACATAGAAAAAATAACTTTATTCTTCAAGAACTACTTTTACTTTCGCTGAATACTTAAAATAACTTACGTCGTGTTTAATTTTGCTCAAAAGAATTTTCATTACCTGTTCGCGCGACAGTATCAAATTAACTTGTGTATAACGTGTAATATAAGGAGACACGTCATGATGAAAGATATGTCTCTACTAATTAAGAATTGCATTCTCACTTTCGTATGGGGAATTGAATTGATCGTAAAAAATTGAAAGGTACACATTTATACATTATTACAATTAAATAAAAAAATTTAATAGTATGTTATGTCCGAGAGCGCTACTGCGCCCGAGGCCGATGTGATATTTTTGGTATCGCAGGAGCGGGCGGAAATTGGGACATTGCCACCCGCGGGGTGGCAGTAGTTCCAATTTCATCCGCTCCCTAGTTACGAAAAATAGATGTTTTCGTTGTGTTTAGCCCATTTTTATTTCTTATGCACCGAAGTATAAAATTGTTTACATTAAATTTATTTATTTATTTTATTTATTTATTTATTTATTTACAACAGGCAATCGCCCAATTTTACAATATTTGTACAGTTTGTTTGTTTTGACAAATTTATATATATATATATCAATTAAAATCGTTCAATATAATATTTTTCGCATTCTGTATAAATCTTCTCAGTGGTTCATCCAGATTTAACTCAAAGTTGTTTACAGTTCTACATATTCGTAATAGAGGTGCATGATAAAGAAAATTTGTTTTTACAGTGGGTATATAATAGGTTTCTACATTGACATTTCTCAAGTTGCGGCTAGGGATCTTCCAGGCGACTTTTGATAATAGTTCATTACAGACAATATTGTTATTTATCAGATTATAAAAATATGTGCAATCATTTAGAATTCTATGGGATTCTAAAGTGCTAATGTTTAGAGTGGTCGCAATTTGTTTGTAGTTGTGTGTCATCTTTGGAGATGGTAATTTCATTTTATATGCCACAAAATTAAAGAACTTATGTTGAAGCGTCTCAATTTTTTTGATATATTTTTTATGATGTGGTGACCATATCGTAGAGGCATATAAAAGTATAGGTCTAACTAAGGTGTAGTATAATATTTTAAATGTTTTTGGATTTGTAAAATGAGGAGTAGTTCTCATGATAAATCCAAGTTTTTGGTTAGCTTTTGATATTATATATTCTACGTGTTTGATAAAAGTCAATTCATGATCAAAAATGACACCTAGATCTTTGAGAAAAGACATCTTCTCCAATGTTTGTTCTTTAATCTTGTATTCATAACGAATGGCTGATCTTTTTTTATTATAATCAACTACTTTACATTTATCGATGTTTAGATTTAGTTTATTTTTGTCACACCATTTCGACAACGCTGTTAGATTTTCTTGTAGTGATTTGCAATCCTCTAGGTTAACAATTTCATTATATAATTTAAGGTCATCTGCGAATAATAAGAACGGACATGTTAATACTAATTTTACGTCATTTATGAATATGAGAAATAATAACGGTCCGAGGTGTGAACCTTGCGGGACTCCCGATGATACAATTATATTTCTGGATATAAATGATTTGTATTTTACATTTTGAGTTCTGTTTTGCAAGTAATCTTTAAGCCATATTAATAAGTTTCCATGAATTCCCAGTTTAAGTAATTTATTAATTAATATTTCATGATTTACTGAATCAAAGGCCTTGGCGAAGTCAGTATAAATTGTGTGAACTTGTTTATTCGAAGCGAATTTGTCTAAGACATAATGTTGGAATATTTGTAGGTTTGTTGTTGTTGATCTATTGCTTCTAAAGCCGTGTTGTTCTTCAATCAATACTGAGTTTAGAAGTTTCGATAACAGGTCCGTTATTATTGATTCAAATAATTTGGGAATTGTATTTAATTTGGAGATGGGTCGGTAATTTTTCACATTTGCTCTATTTCCTGATTTGTAAATTGGAGTAATGAAGCTAGTTTTCCATACAGTTGGGAATTTACCCTCATTTAATGACTTAGAGAAAAGAAAATGTAGTATTGGTGTCAAGTTAGTTTTGCAATTTTTTAATATACATGAAGGGATTCCATCAGGGCCTGGAGCTGGATTTTCATCGAGTTTTTTTATGGCATTAAAGATATCTATTTGTGTCAGAGATAGGTTCCCTAGGTTTAAGTGTGAGTCAGAGAACGTATCAAATTGACTAGTAATATTTGTTTCGGTGGAATAGACAGATTCGAAATAGTCAGCGAATAGATCAACAATTTCGTTTCCTTGGTTTGCGTTTCTGTCATCGAAGTACACGAAATTTGGTAGCCCATTTGTACCTCTCAGGGAGTTTGAATATTTCCAAAATGATTTTATATTAGATTTTATTGATGATTCGATATTTACAATGTAGTTTTTAAAATCGATTTTTGCTTTATGTTTGCATTGTTTGCGTAGATTTGAAAATTTTCTATAATCATTTGACGCAAGTGTAATTTTGAAAATATTGTGGGCTAGGGTTTTTTCATTAAGTAATTTTTTTAGAGTTTTTGAGTACCATTGTGGATAAGAGGATGACATGATATGTTTTTTCGGTACATATTTATCAATTAATGTGTACATCATGTTATAAAAAAATTTTACTGAATTTTCGAGTGAATTTTTGGAAAAAAACTCAAACCAGTGATATGAGTTGAGTTCATTTTCAATAGCAAGGAAGTCAGCATATTTAAAATTGTATCGAATCTCGTCAGTAGTTAAAATGGTTGCATTTACATTTAATGAAAATATCATTTCTAACGATGGATGGTAAAGATCGCAAGGAATTAATGGTTCTTCAGATTTCAAAATAGTAGAATCTGGTATATTTGTAAATATCAAATCAAGAGCTTTTTGGTCTTTATTTAATATATTATTTAATTGGACTAAGTTAAGGTAGTTTATTGATTGTTGTACCAAAAGACTTGATAATACTTCATTGTTTGTGCTGTTTATATGTTGACAATAAACATTATTTTCACCATTTATCCACGTGGTATGAGGGAGATTAAAATCTCCAGTCAATATAAAATTTGCATTTGGATGATGTTCAAATATTTGTTCTAATGATTCTGTATATTGACTATATGATTCGTATGAGGATAATGGAGAAAAGTAAACTGCACTTACAATGAGTTTTGAAGAACCAGATTTTACTAGTACAAATATTTGTTCAGCGTTCGAGTTATTTGTGTCAATTTTGGCACTGATATATTTACGGTGAACTGCTATGATGACGCCTCCTCCTCTCTTATGTTGACTAGTTGATGGACTCCTGTCTGTTCTGTAGATGTTGTGGTTCGGGAACTGTAGTTCCGAGTCTGAGATGCCTTCGTGTAGCCAAGATTCAGTGAGAATTATGATATCGTCACTATCATGAGATGGGGCATTTGTATTTAGGGTTGTCAATTTCGTTCTCAAGCCTCTTACATTCTGGTAGTAGACGGATAGATGTGATGGAGATTGCCTAGGGTTTAGTTTTCCTGGTTCGTGATTGGTTTTTTTGGTAAGTTATTCTGCTTTTTTTCAATTATTACAGGTACGCTATTGATGTATTTGATTCTTTTATTGGTGTTTCCTTTTTTGACTTCTTCATCCAATTCAGAAATTAGTTCTTTTAAATGTTCCCGTTGTTTCAGTGTGCGATCAGGACAAATTTTCGCAGTGCCTTTGTATTTGCTTTTATTTCTCATTATTTCCAGAGCAAGGGATTTGTTGGAAAGAATGACTTTTAAGGGTCTGGTCTTGGATGAGGTTTTTGTAGTTTGTTTATCTTTTCCAACTTTTCCATTTCCCAATCTCATAGTAGATATGTCCATGGAGTTGATGTTCGTGATGTTGGAGAGTACTGCAATGGCAGCATTCACATCTGCATCAGCTTGTTGATCAGCTGGTAGATTTTGATTTTCTGGGACATTATGTATTATGATATTTTTGGAACGAGTTTGGCGATCGACAAATTCTGCGTATAGACATTCAAATGTTTGGGGTGATATTTCAGATGTAGGTAGAGTTTGATAAGCCTTTTTTAACTCATGAATTTCACTCACAAGTTTCTCGTTAGATGTTTTAAGCTTTTCCATCGTATTGTTCAAATTTAAAAGTGTAGCTTTGACTTCAGTTTGGTCTATATCCTCTTCGCATGATTCGCAGAAAAAGCGCAACTTTCTCTTGGTTCTTCTGAGAGCGAATACCTTTGCTTCTGAGGCTGAGAGTTCTGAGCATTCCACGTGGAGTTTTGCTTTACACAAGCAGCACTCCACGTAGTCAGCTTCTCCATTTTTACCTTTAATTTGAATACGTTCACTACACTTTGAACACACGAGTGACATTTTTTATTTTATCTAAGTCTCTAAAAAAATGGTTTAAGAAAAAAACGGTATTCAATAGAAAACTGAAATTATGAGTCGATTTAATTGATCATATTTGAACGATTTTAATATAGCTTGGGGCAATCAATCCGCAACGTTATATTGTGGAGAGAAAAACAAAAACACGTCCGACTCCGATTGACGCCAAGCAAAGACTGAGACATTTAACTTAATCACAGAAAAAATTTTTTTCCCTCCGAATGGAATTTATACAACAATAAAAACAATTATTACAGAGAAAGGTATATTTTCGGATTTTCGAAATTTTATCTTTTTTCAACTTTGCACACAAATTAGGCAAATATATGTTCGAATCCAAAACCTTTTACACGGTAGTAATTTAGTTTCTTATTATACACGTCATATACAAATGTTTCGATTGGACAAGTTTTGTGTACATCTGCAACTAGTCGACGTGTAGCTTCCAATCAACTTGTTTGACGTACAATGTATTGAACAAGACGTGAAAGATGTTTATTTTGTAGAAGCTTGATCAGGCCAAGTTGTTCCAAACAGTTCGATGGATAAAACACTAAATAATTACAAGCGTTGGGTTTGCGAAATTGATGTTAAAATGTTTACAACTAAAATTATAATTTAAAACGAAAAGTGTAATTTTAGTTATACAAAAAAAAGAAGATTTAAAATTTTATTTTAACGTTCTATTGCGTCAAAATACTCAATCTCTACATCTGATTACAGTACATTCATTATTTCCAAAATGTTAAAGCGTGTAAAATAATCCTCCATGAAAGTCGCTTAAATGAAAAATACGTTGATAAAAATTCTTACTCTAATACTACGAAATGAGATTAAATGGCGCATTTGTACATTTCCCACTGGAATCATTAATTTTATAGTTTGCACACGTCCATAATAAACGATTAGTTTTATTTGTACGTTTAAATTAACACAATTATTTCGGTACATCGATTTAATTCGGAGCGAAGTGGGTAGAGCGGAAATCATGTATCAAATGTAAAACTCGCTAAATTCGTGCCAATTGAATTAATCGTAGCAAATGAATTGTCTAATCAAGCGAGAATTTGTGACATAATATATATCGCAAGGGAATCGCGTAAAAATTGGAAATGGCGGGAAATTCAAATGGATTTGATTGGTGTAATATGAAAGATTGCGGGAATATAGATAGACTTACCGAAAATAAAGTTGTTATTTGCGAAGAAAAATAAGTGGGAACGAAACGGGCCGTTGTGCCGGGGACGCAACAATGCGACGAATGCGACGAATGCGTCGAGTGCGTTGCAGACGTTGCCGGTTGCAGCGATGTCACTACGACTGCCGGCGCGGACTCGATTCACGCAACCGCTTGACTTTGACCCCAAGTCTCCCCGTTAGTCTCATTCGTCTCATCCGTCTCATCTTCTCGAGAATCGTCCCCAACGCCAATGGCCTGTCCTTTGCCCACTGTTTTGCTTAGCCCTGTAGCTCTCATTCACAAAATTCAAATTTCACGCTCATTCAAACCACTACGTTTTCATTCGCATTTTATTATTACATTTCCATTCATTTGCTTTCTATACGATTTATGCAATTTGTGTACCAAAAGCCTTATCATTTTATGTCGGTGATATCAAAAAATACATTTTTTAAATTTTGTATTACTCGTAGAAAACCGAACTGAAAGAAAAATAAATCGTGTAAATTATAAAATGACAACCAGCGAACTCGCAAACTTTTATAGTCAAATGAAAAAATCGTGAGAAAATTGATTTTAAATTAATTTTCATTAAGTAAAAACCAATGCTTGTTTTTCTAACTAACCTGATTATTTCAATTATTATTACTGAATGTTTTTCTTTAGAATTACTTGAGAAAAAAATTGAAATAAAAAATGTAATGTATTAATTCTTTTTTCATGACAAGTGTTATTTACGACACTAATTTGTGATTTACAGTTGATAACGACCAATTGATGGTATCAAAAATAATTTGCCAATTATGCTACATTTTCAAAACTTGAAATATAACGACTCGAGATGCCATTTTTAAACCTTGTTTTTTGCAACTCATATTAACATTGACTTTTCCAATGAAGAATTTTTAAAGTTGATGAACCCAATAGAAAAGTTATTTAAAAGATAATAAAAATACACATAGAAAAATGTAATCAAGAAAATAGTAAAAATAACGACTTGATCTTTGCGACTTTTTTATAACGACTGAATATTCATAAAACTAAGAAAAAGTCATAAATTTAAAAATTAAGTAAACAGTTTGATGATGGTGTAAATTATAATAAAAATCGACTCTAAATTGCAAAGCAAACATTTTCTACAACGATGAATCAGTTGTGCAGAAGTGTTCTATAAAAAAGTAATTAACAATCGAATTTCAACGAAAGCAGCCTTTCTACGATCAATTATGAAAAACGATACCGGCGAATTGCATGAAAATCAAATAAAATCTAACGAGCTGCATAATTGTTGAGGAAAATCTGCTAATGACAAATAGCCCGAGAAAAACTGAAGACTCCGCCGAATACAATTTATTTATCTACGATTTCTTTAATACGAATCGCCACTACGCGCTTATATTATGCTTATGTAATACCGCGGATTCTTCACTACTTAATTTTTTATTTTTTTACATCTATTTGGACATTCCCAAAGATGTACTTGTGCCTGCCTTAAACGCCGGAAATCATTTCATCTATAATTGATCACAACTCCTATAATTTACCGTCGTTTTTCAAAACAACCAATAATTATTTTCGTCAATTTCGCCAATAAATAACTTGACATTGTTTATCGCTCTGTACAAATAGATACGTTCAAAAGACACAAAATGCCTAAATACATTTGATTATAATTTAAGGGATTTGAAATAACATCATTAACAAAACAATTGTATACTAATTTATTGGCAAATTTATCAACAATAGTAAACGATACAAAAAGATTTTTTCGCCAATTATGTAAAATGAAACTATAAACTGTATTATGCAATCTAATATTCGATAAAATAATGTTTTAGGTAATAGAATTGATTTTTGGTTATAGACAGATTTTGTTTAAGAAACCAAAAATGTATTTTACAAGAATTGTATTAAGCCACTGAATAGATGAATTAAAAAAAATGAACAAATAAAAAAGTGCCTCGAATATAATCTCAAATGTTAATCTCGCTGCAAAGTACACTAACTTGTCCTTCGAACATATCGCGACAACTTCCGATAAACAATTTGAATAACGAACGATAAATATTTAATTACTAATTTTGCACATATTTTAAACATATTTAATTTCATTCAGTTCGTATCAAACTTTCGTTTCGCGTCGCACCTTTTTCGCATAAAATTTCGTTTCATAATATTAATGATTTTCACCGCGTGAATGTTTATATAGTTGACAATTTATCACAGAAACGCGTTGCACTAAGTTTTACGATAGCGCTGTAAAATGTTTTTTTACTATATTAGTCGACGGAATTTAACTCGAATGATTTTTGTTTAATTAAGAAATCCTATTGGCGATTAGACTTTTCTGTCAGAGAAAATTCAACTTGCGCAATTGGTTTATACGTGCGTTTCCTATGCCGAGTATTTCAACTCAAACCGTCTCGTTTTCATTCCAAACAAAGCCTCGCGCCGATATATCGCGTCACATAATTAATTATTAATGACGGTTTACGTTTGTCAAAAATAAACGTCTCTGTTTATTCAACGTCTCTTGCCGAGACGTTGTTTTGAATTTACAGAAATTCATAAATCAAATTGTCTGAAAAAATGATATTTTTATAAAACAATTTTGACATTTATTTCCAATATAGTAGCCGACCTGTGTTAGTAGACATATAAATATATTATTATGTTTACAACGTGAAATATAAAATTGTGATAAGTTGAATTGCGCGGTCCTTGATAATTTATCTAACAATCAAAAATTCATTCAACTAAAAAATAGCCGAATAATGTTGAGGTTCATAACAATTTTCAAGGTCATATCTGGCAGCTCTTGAAATCAAAAAATGGTTCGACGCTGACTCGGGGAGGATCACATTGTGTAACTGATGACAAATCTACCTCTGTCATTAGACTATGAATTATATGTCCAAAAACACGCAATTCAACGCAAATGAAATACAACATTCGTCATATAATCACAGCGCGAATACAAAGATGCATTATTGTTTTAAACGTTTTTGAACACGAAATCAAACGAAATGTTTCATATACGAGAATACACATTCTGATTAATAAATATTATAACATTTCTTTATCAGTTCTGCCGCATATACTTGCATAATTTACAAAATTATTTAACTAAAATTATTACTTATATTTGATTGCAAGATAATTAAAAGTAAAAATAAAACTGGATAATCCAATGCACAATATTTTATAGTAAATAAAATGAAAACATCTAGGACAAGATTAATGATTGAAATCGATACGTCCATATGAATTTGAATCATCGATGCAGCATCCAAGAAATTAGACTTTTTCGATGTGCAGAATAATATTGCTCGGATTTCAAAGTTGAGATTGCGTAAGAAGCGTGGCTCAGCTTTGGGATAAAGTGTGACCTCGTAACGATTACTTCGGACTCGTCTCAACTTGAACGAATCACCTTAATCAAGCGATTGGGACAAATTGTCTTAGGCACGCAAAGAAAATCATCAGCACTATTCAATTCGCGTCGTTACAAAAATGCCCCAATTAATCATATTGACCCTTTTGGCTTCGACCTACCTTATATGCAATATCGAAAAACTTAACTTTTACTAATATCGCCATAATTCATTTTATAGATTCAAAACTTGAGATAAAAAACACAATTATTAATATTGATTTCAAGTTCAAATTTGGATGCATATGATATTAATGAATAACAATGCTATTATTGTTATATTAATAAAGGTACTAAACTATAGTGAATTTGCAGAAATGTGATTGAATAAATGAGATAAGTGTTTTTGATCGAATGATCTGTTGTGTTAATGAAGCTGGAATGACTGGTATTAGAATATAATAGAGATGAAATGGTTTTAGAACGCAGCTTGTTACGGGATGGGAGAGCCGGATGAAAGCGTGGCGAACGACGAAGAGGACGGCTCCCATAACACGGCCAATCTGGCCGCTTCCGGCTCGGTCTGCTACGCCAGAAACATGACGTTTGCTTGCCAAGGCTCTTCCTATTCTCACAGGCAGGAACTTCCAGCCGTCGTTACCGAAGGAGACGATTACAGACTTAGCGAAGTAAGTCTTGGATATCGCGTTATTCCAAATTACTCCACCTACAACTTGACTCCAAACTTGCACTATAGCTTGATTCCTTCCACTTGCCTATCTTCAATTCATAATCACCTTCCGTTCCGCTTGTTTATTTCATTTTCTTTTACTTCGTCCACATACATAATTGCAGTGGTCATTAAGACAACATAATATAATATGATATATTATATTTTGTTGTCAACATCTTTTTTACCCGCCAGGTGTGATGTGTCGCGGACAAAAATGGACAATCTAAAGGGGTGTCTTTTCACATCTTTTTAGGGTCAAACAAATTTTTTTTCCAGATATTGGTTGCAAATGACTTGAAACATTCTAAAACGTTAAAAAACATCAAAAAAAAATTTTTTTGCGGAAAAATTTTTTTTTCAACAAAATTTTTTTCAACGATTTTTTAGCCGAGATGCATTCTTATGTCCAAATTTTCAGTTTTTCCGTGCAAATGAATCATAATAACTCAAAACAAATAAAAAAGGGGAATTGACGTTTTTTGGGTTCACACATTTTTTTCCAGATTAAAATGGATATTGGTTGGTCTAAAACGTGAAAAAAAATTGTCACCATTTTTGTCGACTTTTTGGCCATTTCTTAACCAAATTCAATCCTTATGAAAAATTTTTGAGTTTTTTCGCGTAAATAACCGAGTATATTGAAAAAAATATCAAAAATCAAAAAAAATGGTCACGTTTTCCAAAAAACTAT
>JABFPQ010000528.1:0-11213 GCA_022817265.1 Masnerella sp. ZL-2020
TTTCAAATACTCAGCTGCTATTGGCTCCCATTAAAGTCAACTAATTACAATTCAATGTGGACACAAACACAATTTAAAACAATTAAACTAGGCTTAGTTTGAATTGATTTTTGTTTGCTGGGTTATTAGACCACTTTACCCTATTTGTAATTTGAATTATTGTTTTACTTTGCCTGAATTTTACTAAGGTGAATGTCACAATTTATAACTTTTTTGTTTATAAATTAACAAAAAATTGATATAATTGTAAATTTAAGAGCATGAACACATGTATATAGTACATTTGAAGTTAAAAAATTTACATTGATGGAATGGACTAATGGAATATGTAAAAATCTACTGTTAGTTTTGATACAAATAACTGTTTAAGGTGTTACAAATTGGAAGACTAACCTCATTTATATTAATTTTAATTTTTCAGACAAAATTATAAAAAAATAGTTTAAATGAACAACAAGTTTAAAATATCAAATCAGTTCTGAAAAGCTACTGTTATGTATATAGGTATGTATATACCGAAAGCCCCTTATTGCTGCAACCGATACAACACGTGTGTGAAACGTATAACACTCCGACAGGAGAAATTGTTATTGAATTATTAACAGATAGTATTCTAATGAATCAATATAAATATTCATAAAATTTATTCGAAAATGCACAAAATTTTACATATTACAATAAAAATATCAGAATAAAATTTATATACACGCAAATTTTCTTCTTTTTTTCACGAAAAAGACAAACATTTTAGATTTTTCAAAAGATGATGGAATTGATAAAAGAATTTGAATTATTACTATTCGATTAATTAAACTGAAAATTAACGATTTCTTACCAATCTCAAGAAAGTTTTTCCCAGCATGCGAGGTTGATCCGCGTAGTATTTGACACCCTCGATGAGCACCCTGCCGAACGATCTAAGTAAGGCCGGAATTAATGTCACGCCAAACCAAAAAACATTTACGTGCTACCATGTCGTAATTGACTCATTAACCCGGCTTTACAGGGGATCGTAATTAGATTTACGTTACAACTTGTCAGTCACACAGGATTAAACAAAAAACCTAGGACACAAGTTACCACATCAAAGGATACATTTTTTATCCCACAATGTTAATAACATTGACGTATAGTTCTGAATGAATTATGCCTAACTAAAACATTAGTTTTGTATTATTTTGTACCAAAAAATTAACGATATTCATTAATTTTCCAAAAACATTGATTGTCTATAAGTAAAACTAATTGACTAAAAATTTTTATAAATAGCTTGATGGTTTTTTATGAGTTAATTATATTGATGCATTTTATTAAACACTCATATCAAACACGACATTAAACAAACTCTGAACTTACACCAAGTCCTGCAATTGCTGTATAAATTAATTTGGATTGTGTTTTTACTTTGTTTTTGTTTTTAGTAATTAATTTATGCCCATGGTATGTTTAATTTACTTTTAATAATTATATAATGTTGACTGAATCAGTTTTAATGAATGTTGTCGTGAAATGGATGTGGAAATAGCATAATTTTGAGTATAAACCCTTTTCAAAAAATAAAGATTTGTATATATAATTTATGACTTTTTCTATGTTTGATCTTGTGTGATAACTGATGATAAAATGTACTGATTTGTATTTTGTTTTGGGGTAAAGTATTTTGTGTGTGCGAATATACATAAGTATTGTGGAAATCTGCTATTTGCTTCAGGTTCGAGAAAATGAGATCCTTGTTATCGCGAACAATACGAGGCACTTCAGGGTTGTCTAATGGTATCTAATATCTTTCCACAACTTGTTGGAGATCCCTTCCGAATTCTTCTTCGGTTTCCACTAATTCTTTTATCACGGCTCTGCAAAATAATAATCAAATTTAATTCTACATTATTAAAAATTTAATCTAATTTAAAATTTTTAAATATTTGTAATAAAAAATATAAAAAGAAAAATGAACAAAATTTTAATGTTTTGAATATTTTGATATTTTAAATACAAATTTTTTAACAGTTTGAATTAAAAATAAAAAAAGAAATTTTTTACGTTTTGAATTTATTTGCTAAAATATTAAGTTTAACTTTTGGCATTGTTATGAAACAAAATTTGTTTTTCGAATGTCTATTTTTCTTTTGTTTATAATATCCTTTGTAGGAAATTTAACTCACTCTCTTCGATATTTCGAGTCTTCTGGTTTGTGATAACTTGTAATGGTCGAGCTTTCTTCGCTGAGGGCGGTTTGCATGACAAACGACATTGGTATCCATCCTTCTTTTCCTTCGACTGTGCGCACAAACACACTGTAAAGGAAACATGAAATATTATACTCTCTATATCAAAAATGGAGATGTTACATTTACATTCTGCACCAATTTCTAGCTATATATCGTTTAACATCCCAATATTTTCTAATTCTAAAAAAATTCTTTGCACTATTCGTGAATAGCATTAATTTTGATTTTCTAAGTACAATTTTCAAAAAATCATTATTTATAAATAAAACGTTAAAAATTATTAAAAAGTTTAGTAACTTTTTCTGTTATCAACTCGTCTATTCAATACAAAAACTTTTTATCAGATTTTTAGACAAATTTTTTAGTCACTTTTCTACGTGTATTAAATTAAAAAATAAGTTTGCAAGTTATTCTATGAACTAAATGTTTCATGTATTATGTCTACTGAAAATTTTCCGTCAAAGACAAGAAAAAAGTACAGACAAATTCACGAGGTCAGTGACTTTCCGCGAACCTGCGCGTCGTTCATCGCTGTCCGTTCGCGCCGTCAGCTCAGGAGCGTCTGAGATATTGACGCCATTTGAATGGATGAAATCCAACAAAATGCCGTCCGGATCGTCAACCAAATGGTTCGTGACCCATTGAAAAGCACGATTGCCAGGAATATCGGTCGCACGCACTAATTCATCGATCGCGATTCGCGTCGCGCTAACCGATTGCCTTCGCGCGACGCCAAATGCCGCGAATTAATTTTATCTCGATCGCAATCGGATTGCGACACGCGGAGAATTGGCACGATCGAGCGGTATTATAAGTCCTAGCAATCAATTGCACCTGGGCACAGGAAGTATAAAGAAAACGAAGGCATTATGTCCATTTCGCTTCGGGTTCTGTAATAAACTGATTTAAAGGTTAATTCGCTTGGCGGCGAAATAACAATTTTGGTGCCAATGTTGTACTTTGTGGATTTTATGAGTCTGGCATTCGCGCTAATTGCTCTGTAATTTGAGTCTTTATCGAATTAGAATTATTTATGAATTTAAAATTATCGATATATAGATTTGGAAGACACTTTAGAATTTCTTTTAGAAGATTTAATACGCTAAATTAACCTGCTGTAAATTAAATTAGTTTAGTTTAGAATAGGATATAATTTATATGACTTTCATAAATTAGTAAAGGTATTAAATTAAAATTACCTTAATGTTTATTTAATTTAATTTTAAGTAATTGCTAAATTTTGCGTTTCGAAAAGTAATGTTAATTACTGTTCTGACTTTTGTAATTGAAAAACAAATATTTACTAAAATTAAATGACTAAGATTTGAAAATTTAATTTGAATACTAAGTTTTCTGAGTGTGAGAAATTATTTGTTTTGTTTCAGAATTGCACACTTTGCAGTTGAATTTATTCGTATTATAAGTTGGTCTGAAGAAGCGTGTGAACTAGAACTTGGAATGTCACCGTTTCAATTTGACAAAGAAGCAATTGTTTGTTTTCTTCAATGAACTGCAATTGCAAAATTTTACACATTTTTCCGTAGTGAAAGTTTAATACATTATAAAATTCACTATTCTATTTATTACGACTATTTCGTAAAATCTTACACTTCAAAATAAGTTTAATTCTCTATATTCAACGATCATTGTCATCCAATCTATTATTTACACCAAAAAACGATAAATTCAATTACGCTGATGTCCAGCGTGAAGTTTGCCCAACAAAACATCATTTAGGACAGCGCGATAAACGCAATTCTTCTGCATACTTAAATTTAGCAAAAACTGTTCCAGATTTTGAATAATAATATGTACCATCGAGAACTAGGTTGGGCTAACTGCAATTTAACCGAGGTCGCGATGAAAAGCCACTGCACATCTTTTTATATCACTTGATACATTCGTTTTCAAGTGGGAAGATGATCTATCGAACAACAACAATCAGTCTGGATTCGAGTGTTGCAGTTCTATCTAAATATAATGATTGGCATCGACATTAAACAAATTCTTTGCTTCTAAATTTATCTTATTGCAGCGTAATTTTGCACTACTTTACTCCGATTGCATTGATGTAAAATGTGATATTCCGAAACAAATATCACATTCAAAAAATTTATTATAATAAGAAATCACGGAATTTAATAAAAAAGCAGGATAAAATTACGTACAATATTTTCATATGAAAATAACTTCGTTTTTGTATTCGTGTAATATGAGTTTGACGTTTCAAAATTATTTGATTTCATCATCAGAATAATTTGCTTTCGTATATTATAATATGTGGATTTTTTGATATATTCGCACACATTTATTAATAAGTTGTTGTTGCTCCGAACCGTGCATAAATTCGATCCGCGAGAATGAGAAGGGTCGTTGGCTTCTGCGGACGCTCGCAAATATGTTTTCCACACACGTGCGACCTTGAAACGGATGCACAGCCGAAATTCGGCCCGCAATCAGCACCTCAATCCTTCGCACAACAATCGCTGTTTATTTTCCGAGCGCTTAATCTATTTTCATTCGCGCATCATTTCTTACCTACTGGCGTTCGAATGTAAACTTGACCTAGAAACACGAGCTCTTGGATCTGAGTGGTTTCGACGGGGTCGCACGGACAATTTGTGTTTTGCCGCCGAATTGTCCAAGCGCTCCTCTATGAGGCCTACTTCCAAATCCGCGTCTTTTTTCTTTGGCCTGAGAAATGCCAATCAACATAGTCAACGACTTTAATTCGAATTTTAGCCACACGGTAAAAAAAGCTAAAAAATTATTAGCAATTTCTGCAAACCTCGGTTTAATAACCGCAGAAGCTATAGATATTATTAGTAGATGTCTCCTAAAATAGATTGAAAGCTGATGAGATTCGCTGAAATATCGACACCACGTGGAGGAAAGATGAAAAGGCGTTAGGTTATTAAATTATGTTTAATATTGCTCCATATATCGTCTAGGTTATAATTAGTGCAGAATGCGAAGCATTACAATGTAGAAGATGTCCAAAAGTTGGACGCGTGAAAATAGCTGGCGTAAACCGTCAAGATTTGTTTTTCTATTACACATCCATCCGCCGCGATATAACGAGACTTACTTTGAAGGATCGGCATACTCGACTGCTTCCACGATATCTCCGACGTTTAAAGCAAACTCGTCGGTCTCGCCTTTGTAATCTTTTATGTCAATAAAGTTTTCGGATTTCTGTAAACATGGTTTAGAATTAATTTTCTGCGTCGTCAAAATACTAAGAAATAACTGCTAAAAATTCTTAATATACAAATCATATTCAAACCATCGCAAAAGTCATATAGAGTTCTATTTTAGACAAACTATTTTAATGATCAAGAGGTTTTGAAGTGGTTTCATTGGATTGGTTTTCTTCCAGGAGCGAGTTTATAAAAAAGCCAAACGAAAATAAATCATATCCCTGTAAAAGCAGATTAAATTCAGTTTGCATTACCCTTTCATCGTTTTCGAAAAACAAACTGCTCAATCTTCGGAAACTCGGTGTGTTTTCTCTGCTAACCGATTCAGAATGCAAAGTAAAACCACTCCCGTTTATAAATCCCCCGTTTTCCTGCAGGGTCGATTCGTCTAAACTACTCGTAGAAGTTATCGATACCGGTCCCCCGTTAAAAGTCGTCAACATTTCGGTGTCAATGTCGTCCTCGTGAACCACTGGACAGTGGTACATCGAAAATCTGTGAGCTGCTGGTTTATTTAGTCTCAAAGCTGAAAACACGTTCAACGGTTCGAAATGTCTTACTCCTTCTTCATCTAGCACGGTGTAAGCTACTTCCCCTGTTAGAACAGATCTAGCTGCGTCTCTTGGAACGACCGCTTGTAGACCTTGTTTCAGGATCATAATGATGGAAGAGGATCGTTTTCTTCTGCTGATGAGGAAGTCTTCTATGGCCAAACTATTTTCTGCATGCAATAGTGATGCTGGGATGTCTGCAGAAGACTGAAGAGGATCTTCTTCAGGGACGATCATGAGGGCAGCACTTTCTCTGACCAAGGTCCTCAGTCTAGGATCCTTGCGAGCCATTTCTGGGTCACTGCAAAGGTCTCTTAGAGCACTTATGTACTGGGGTCTGGATTCAGCTAGCTTCCTCATTACGGTCAGGCGTTTCAGGATGTCCAATGTGACCTTGTCCCCTGCCAGTACTAAGGTGGACGATTCATCACTTACGACCGCCAGTAAACTGTTCGCCACAGAAGACAATCCCAGAGCTTTGGCCAGTCCCACCGCCTGCAGGATCATTTCCCTGACTTTCGTGCTTTCCTCATTCAGCAGCTCTTGAACCCGAGTTTCACTAGCTTCCCTGACTGCTTGCACGATGGCGCGGTGGACAATTTCCGCTGCTTCCTTCTCCGTCGCGACACAAGCGACATCTACAGATACCTTCTGAAGAACCCGGGATACCAGTTCGGGATCTCCTTTAGATAGGTTTTTGAAAGCAAAACCTACAAGATCATTTCCATTTTCTTCTTCAAGAACTTGGGCTAGTCTATCTAGAATCACTTCTTCTTTCAACATGTTGGAGACGACAGTTGATTTGAGAATATCAATTTTGTTGCGACTTTCTTCGAGGATAGTCGAAATTGCCCCTTTACAAATTTGTTCTCTATTTTCAGGTACTAATAGTAATTGCAAGGCTGAGTCTACCGACTGATTCATGTTACTTGACTGACTCCGTAGGAGAACATTAAACGCTTCGCTTATCACAGAAAAAACGTAATTTTGACTTTGCTCGTCTTCGTTATTAATTTTATCAGTGGAAAAGGCAGTAACTGCGGCGGCTACTGCACTTCTAATTGCAGATTGTATTCTTTCGTTTTCGTCACTTTGCTCTTTTTCGTCGTAATCATTGTGAGGACCATGACCATTGGAGAGTTTTGGTGCGTCATATAAAGGCAGTGAATGCAGCTCTTTTTTCGATTTTTTAGCAATATTTTTGGCTAGTTGTGAGACCGTCGATATTATTTGCGCCATTTTCACGGCGTAGTTACCGTGGAGACCCAATTTTTCTGCAATTACTAAAGCGTGTTCTAACGCAACTGCCGTGGGGTCAACATCAATGTCAACATGGGGTAGTTGGGACAACCCATTACCGTTTCCCACCGACATTCCTGCTTCAGATAGCTGTTTTAATATTCTTGAATCGATACTGGCATCTACAAAATATTTTGCAGATGTGCTGTAACAAGGGTTGTGTGGTCTAATCAAATTTAATTCTTCTGGAGTGACTTCGAAACCTTGCACAGAAAATTCGAACTCTCCCTCTGGTGTATCTGTTAGGTCAGGAGCTACAAATCTTGGACCATGCTCGGTTTGGACAATTTGACCAGGAACAAAAGTGACGCCAAGTTCTTCCGATTCCACAACCCTACCGGGTACGAATCTTGGTCCATCTGGCGTATCCACCACCTGACCAGGTACAAATTTCGAACCTTCGTCATCCGTTGAAATAATTTGACCCGGTATAAACGTTGGTCCTGCTTTGGTTTCAACTATTTGACCAGGTACAAATCGAGGTCCTTCTGGAGTTTCCACATTTTGTCCAGGTACGAATTTTGGTCCCAATCTGGTTTCTACCGTTCGACCTGGAACGAACTTTGGTCCGTCTATGGTATCTATAACTTGTCCAGGAACAAATTGTTCTCCTTTCTCGGTGGTTACCAATTGCCCCGGCAAAAATCCATCTTCTGTCATTATGCCTGGAACAAAGCGTAAATTGTTCACCCCTTCTCGCACCAACTGTCCTGGAACTATTCTCTTGTCCTTCGGTATATTTTTCGGCAAACCTGGGATGAACTCAACACCTTTATCTGTTTTCACAACGTGACCAAAAATTTCTTGTTGCTTTAGATTCGATATTTCCTTAGCAGTCTTAGGATCAATTGGTATTCCAGTGGGAACCGCGTTTAAGAATGTTACATCAGACATGTTTTTGGCTGCTGCGAATCGGAGTCCTTCCGAACCGAATAGTGTTTGACCAGGAACAAACTTTTCTCCATCTGGAGTTTTGACCATCTGTCCTTGTACAAATTTCATTCCATCTGGTGTATTCAAAGTTAATCCTGGTACAAACTGTAACCCCTCAGTCGAATCTACAGTAACACCAGGAACAAAATGTTTTTCTCCGGTTGGAGTTAGGATACTTTGACCAGGTACAAATCTTGGTCCGTCAGTTGTCATCATGGTCTGACCAGGTACAAATTTGTTTATATCATCAGGAGTTTTCAAGCATTGTCCAGGAACAAATTCCCAGTTATCATTGATTTGCACACTTTGACCTGGAAGGAATATTGGTTCTCCATGCTGATCTGTCGTCGTCTGCCCTGGTATAAATTTAGCACCTTCTGAAGTGGTGACAATTTGACCAGGTATGAAGTTGCCGTCTTCAGCTACTTGACCTGCCACAAACTTTGGACCTTCATTTGTTAGAACCGTTTGACCTTGAACGAACCTCGGCCCGTCATGTGCATGTAAAGTTTGACCTTGAACGAATTTTTCTCCAATTTTGGTATTCAAAGTTTGACCAGCCACAAACGCTGGTGTTTTTTTGCCATCTTCTTCTATGTGAATAATTTGACCAGGTATGAGCATAGGTCCATCTGGTGTATGAACCGTAAATCCAGGAACAAACGTAGTGCCGATTGGTGTTTGCAAGGTTTGACCAGGAACGAAAATTGGCCCATGAGGAGTTTCGATAGTTTGACCAGTGACCAATCTCTGAGCTGATTCAATATCTAATTTTAGACATTTGACTTTGTTGACTTCAACTTTTTCTCCTTTGTTCAAATTTTGCACCAACGAAGGTATTTCATTAACGCGAGGCAAATTTTCCAGAGTTCCAACCCCAGCAGCCATAAGTTTCTCATTTACTTGCCACGTTCCTTCTAGATCTTGGGCAGAAAGTGACTTCAAAACATTAATGACAGATTCATCCGGTTCTGCAGTCAAAGGAGTAAAAGGTGCGACTACGGATATCGTTTCGAAACCACCAGTTTCACTGGATATAGGTGTACTCAGATCACCCAGATCATTCCGTTCTAAGTTTATTTCCTGTGGCTTTATGTTTACGGGAGTTGGAAGTTCTTTCACAACAATTTGACTCGAATCAATGCTTTGATTTTCTGAAATTTTTTCCCAGTTGACAGAATGGTCTAAAGGTTTCACCAAATCGTTCCATTCACTTGAAGACATGACTACACTCCCACGAGATCGTTCTTGACTTATATCAACGTGTTTCCAATTAACCATTTTTTCCTCTTTCGCTTCCTCTTTAATACTTCTCAGTTTGACTTGTTTAGCCTTTTTCAATTCTTCTTCTTCTGCAGCTTTTTCTTTATCTTCGAAAATTTTTTTCGCGTAACTCAACCCAGCCTGTCTCTTCTTCTTCCTCTTTCTCGCTTCAGCCTCTTCCTTCTCCCGCGCCTTGACGATATCTTCTCTCGGTCCCAATCCATCGAACAGGTGCTCAAAATCTGTAAGGTCCCGAAAATCCACAGACACATTCTTACCCTGCTTTAACCGCAACAAGACAGTATCACAATCTTTAGACAACATTACATCCCTCACATCCCCGTCCCTGACAGCAGCTTCCAAACTCGCAGGGAAGACTA
This sequence comes from Masnerella sp. ZL-2020, assembly GCA_022817265.1. Taxonomy (NCBI): domain Eukaryota; kingdom Metazoa; phylum Arthropoda; class Insecta; order Hymenoptera; family Scelionidae; genus Masnerella; species Masnerella sp. ZL-2020. The sequence continues at coordinate 9,855 of JABFPQ010000528.1, forward strand.
AACTACATCTCCTTTCCTTTACTGTGTATACAAATTTCGACGTCTCCTCGTCCGGATACGGGTGTTTAGAGTTTAACAAATCCCTCAACGCCTTTTGTTGCTCGTTTTGTTCCTCCAAAACGGGAAAGACGTAACGATAATCCTTGAGAACTACGTGTTTTTTCTTTTCGCCCAAGATGAAGCCGGCTGTGTAATGGTGGGGCCCGAACGTGGAGGAACTTGTGATCTTGCACTTGGACTTATCGTGTGAGTGCTCGCCTAAGAGCACGGGAATGTAATGGTGTGTCGGCAAACCATAAGACTTGCCGGTGATTCGGCAGAAACGTTTCGCGTCCGCCGGACTTATGGGGGGAAGCAGGGGAAAGTAGTTCGGCTTAGGCAGACCCCGGCTTCTGCCGGTAATTCTACAAAACGACATGTTTGGTTGTTTTGTAGATTCACCTGTCGTGAATTTAGCAAATTTTCAGTCAAATTCCAGAGTTGAAAGTTCGCGGTATTCCTATGTCGTCTTCATCTTTCTAGAAATAGCAGTTTCTCTCTAAATCGACTAGCTATTTACAAGCGGTACAAAATTCGTATAAAACTCAGCCTGCCGGTGGGAAACCTTTTTTTAGCAGCTCACTGTTGTTTTTTCCTTCATTAATTTTGCTTTCGAAACGAGGACGAATGTGACAGCCGGTCGCGTCATAAAACCGTTTCGTTCTTCGCGCTCCAAAAACCGTTCACGATATCGCGGATTGCACTCGAACCCATTCTTCTTCATTTCTCCACCGTATTTTCACTTCGTCTTCCTCATTCTTCGTGCGTTGGCGGTGCCAACTTTTTGAAAAAAAATTAATGAAAAGGATTAACCGGTGAAACGGTACATTGCACTTGCGTGTTGACGCGATTAATCGAACAACGGTGAAGTCAACACGCGCGACACCGCATCCCCATTTGATACCGCTGGTCTCGGAAAAGTGTATTACGATACGCGTCGAACGCCAGACTGCTAGTTGCACGAAGTGGCTAAGAGCCGTAGCGCGTCTCGCTCCCCACGAACAGAAATAGCTACCCTTCTTGCTTCTCCAATACGAACTCACAACATGCATGGACCCAGCGTTTCCTACAACGTGATTAGGATTAGGGACTCTGCTTTTAACTTCAATTGCACGAAACGCTACGTTTAGATGATTTACTCCGGTGTCATTGATGTTGCTATTTGTATGATAGCGGACCCATTGGATGAGTATTGTTTTTTATTTAAGTTTAGCAAACAGACGTTTTGTTTATAATTTAATTATTAATTTAGTAATAACAAAACTAATAAGATTAAGAAAACAAACAAAACTAACAAAAATACCAAAACTAACAAAATTA
>JABFPQ010000529.1:0-11214 GCA_022817265.1 Masnerella sp. ZL-2020
GAACCACGTTGCCAACGGCCGGCCGACTGGACGAGCCGAGGACGAGCTGACTCGAGGATTTCGGAGTTGTTGCTTGTCGTCGCCGAACGCGAACGGCAACGAGCGACCGGCGTGCCGCCACCGTCGCCCGGAAATTGTCGCCGCCGTTTTGGGCGGCAAATTCAAGTTTTTATGCTCAATTGAAAATTATTCCTTTTTTCCCAAAATGAGGAAAATTCAGGCATGAGAGAATTCAGGAATTTCCTTTTGAGGAAATTGGAGTGATTCGTGGAGCATACGAGGAAAAGAAATGGAGAATTGACGAAATGAGAAGAATGAGGGAAATGAGGAAAACATTGAGGAATGAAAAGGAATTTAGTAAATGAGAAATTGTGATTTTTACGAAACTATTTTCGAAAACTAGTTTCCAGCTATATTTTCAAGTAAATTGAAGAGAATAACTAATGATATTAAAAATTAAATAATATTTGAAAAATGTTGCACACAACAACAATTTTATAACAAATATAAAAGTCACAATCAGAAGTTATCTATAGCATAGTCTATACTTAAATAATGAATAACACAATGCTCCAAGGTTTTAGTCTTTGTTTTGTTTGATTATTTCATTCATAATCATTATACAAAATCTTACATAATTGCTTACTCTAGCCTTAAATTGATTAAAAACAGATTTTTTGTATTTCTAGAAATAGACGATACATCTGAGAAATGGCATTATGCGATGTGTTTTATTTAATCGTTAATCAAAATTATAATACTTTATAAAAATTGCAATTTTTCGAAAAATTACTAAACTTTGAAACTTTTTTTTTATTATAAGAAAGTATTGATTACAATAGTATTTTTGATTTTTTTGACATTTTAATTTTTTTTTCTTATTTTAGTTTTTATTTTCTTCAACATTCATACCGTAAATTCAACAACAATAATAAAATATCTATTATATAGTATAAAACAAAATACAAACATTTTGTCTTAATTACTATTAACGAACAATACTTTGAAATATATTATTTCCGTTAATGGAATAAAGTCAACTGTAATAAACATTACAAAAACAATATAATTTGCTTGTATAACAACAATTTTCTTATCATCTGTGTATTTTTTTCATGGAACAACATTCCATGGTGTTTTCCCATCCACTTGTGAGACCTGAAAAGATATAATTACATCATTATAATAAAATTTAAATACATTATTTCATTATTTAAATAAACACCATTTTCACCTTTTTAGTTAAATTATCAACACAAGCCATACGAATTCTCGCAGAAGTTGCTGGAGAATCAAATCTAAATGGTCCCCTTATGTTCATATCCTTGCGAGCTTCACCGACAGCATATTTGATTGCAAAGAAAACTGACGCTGCCATAAAAAGCGGTGGTTCTCCTACAGCCTAACAAATAATATTTTTTTCAATAAAATGAAACTTAATTTTATTTATTAACCATAGTAGTTATTATAAAAATAACCTTGGACGAAAAAACAGCTTTCGGATTAGAATTGTTTTGCAATAGAGATACGTTGAATTCCTCGGGAACATCCGAAAAACTCGGGATTTTATATGTTCCTGGTCCTCGACTCATCAAATTTCCTGTTGGAGAATATATCAGTTCTTCCATTGTAAATAATCCATAACCCTGAGTAAAAGCTCCTTCAATTTGGCAGATATCGATGGCTGGATTCAAACTCTTACCAAGGTCCATAATTATGTTAGTACTTAAAACCTGCATAAACCATTTCAAGGAAAATATAATCACAGTTACAATAAGTACAAATCAAGCACAAATGAATCAATAATCCTATTATTATCCTTATTAATTGCCATTTACCTTATGGTCTCCAGTAAGACAATCAACTTCGACAACAGAGCAACCGGTACCATAAGTAAAGTACGAATACGCATTTCCACTGTTCGTTTCGAAGGAATAACCAATATCAGGAGTCTTGTAAAATCCAGTGGCTGAAAGACTTACTCGTTCGTTGTAAGCCTGCATAATCCAATCCTCCCAAGACCGATTTGGATTGGCGTCAATGAAGGGTTTCAATCTCTTCATTAATTTTGTACAAGCATCCTGCAATATAGAGTAAAGTAATATTAAATTTTTAACTCCTACAATAAACTTATTTAACCTTTTTCTTCCCATTGTATCCTCTAGGATACATTCATGATTTTTCAATTTTCGTGTTTTTCACATTGTTGTTAATGTTCACATATGTTATAAATATATTTAGATAATGAATATCATATGCTTTAAACATTTTACATGTATTTCAAATGAATACAAAATTAATAACAACATAAAACATAGAAAAACTGTTGAAATTTCGAAGAAATTTGTATACTAATTTTACTTGTTTGAACGTCAAACGATCAAAACATAACGATTTCAATATGATTTTGTAACTGTTTCGAGGTTCAGGATGAAAAGGGTTAACTTCAAATCCCATACAACTCAACTTACAACTACTGCACCACCATTTAGATCAGAACCAGTACTTGCAGCCGTAGAACTAGCATTGGGTACTTTGTCTGTTGCCATTTCCAACGTATGAATTTTGTTTGGATTCACTTTTAAAACTCTACTAGCTACCTGGAAGTTAATGATTTGATTATGATATTTCACAATGTAATTGCAATGAGGAATGTTTATTTTGTCCATTGATGTATTACTTGTATCATTTTAGTATGCAATCCTTGTCCCATTTCGATTCCTCCATGAAACAATCCAACAGAACCATCAACGTAAATGTGAACGAGTGCCGCGCCTTGCATCAAAGTCACCGAGTTGAAGGAAATGCCATAAATTGTTGGCACAATCGCTATTCCTCGTTTTCTATACCTATTTTCTCTATACAACAATTTCAAATATTTAGTAAAACGCTTTTTTAAGAACACAAAAATTTCAAATCTTAATAAATCGATATCTTAATTTACCTATTGAAACGTTCAATTTCTTTCAAATTCCTATCAAAGTTAGAAAACTTGTAACACTCTTCATAACAATTTCTCAAAGTGCAATCTGTAAGAGTTTGATTGTAGTGTGTGATACTGTCTTCTCGGAACATATTTAAAGCTACAATTTGCTTTATATCGCGTCCAAGGTAATCGGCGATTTCTCGAATATATGTTTCAGCGGCCAACATCGCTTGTGGTGCTCCAAACCCGCGGAAAGCTGTGTTCGAAGGCAAATTAGTTTTGCAGACTCGACCGTAAATGTCACAAACTGGGATTTTGTAGGCGTTACAGCAATGACAAGCTGCTCTTTCCAAAACCTGTAATTTTAATATGTTCTTTTAATATAATGGTCATTTTACGTAAAAAACGAAAAAGATATACATTGAACATGTTCTTACGTCTGAAGATAAGTCAACCGAATATCCACCATTGTTAAATATTTCCATTTGTAGAACTTTAATAAGACCTTCATTATTGAATCCTACTTTGTATTTGAATAAGAAAGGATGTCGACCACCGGTTATCAACATGTCTTCGTCTCTGTCTAACATGCATCTTATTGGTCTTCGTAATCTGCAAAGCAACAATAATATATTGTGCAACAAGTGGGAAAAGTTGACGATTCCCAAATTCATTTGGGCTCGTAAGCATTTTCCACATGTCGCAAACGATATTTTTTCCAACAAACGCAGGACTGTTTTCAATAATAAAAGTGGAGAGTAGACTAACTTTTCCCACAAGTGGAGAAAATACTAATTTTTCCTACAAGTAGAGGATAGATTAACTTTTCCCACAAGTGGAGAACAGACTAACTTTTCCCACAAGTGGAGAAAAAACTAACTTTTCCCACTGAAAATAGATGAGAAATGGAACAGTTTTCCTGCATGCGTAGGAAAAAATAATATAATAATTGTAAAATATTCCAACTTGCAACATCTAAGATCATATTGATATTTTTACCTATGAGCAGCTATGGCACAAGGTACAAATACAAAAAAGCCTCGAGTTTCCTTGCCACCGAATCCTCCTCCCAGCCTTTTCACTCGCACGTTCACTTTGCTCATTGGGATCTGTAGAGTCTGCGCCACAAACTGTTGTATTCCTTTACTGTTCTGCGTTGTACAAAATATTTCCAACTCGTCATTTTCTCTGTACGTTGCGAGACATGAATGTGTTTCCAAGTAAAAATGTTCCTGGCCGCCAACCCTTAGTTCTCCTTCAATTACATTTTCAGATTCGACGAATGCTCTTTCTGGGTCGCCTTTTACTATTCGTCTGTCGCAACCGGGGAAGAATGAATTTTGTCTAATAGCATCCTAGTAAAAAAAAGAACATTTGTTGTATTCAACTGATTATTGAATTGATCAATAAAATTTTATTCAAAATATTAATGGCACCTCAATTGTCACAATTATTGGTTGAATATCCTCGTATTCAATTTCCACCATTCTAGCAGCCTTCTGTGCAGTAGCTTGATCTATGGCAATAATAGCTCCTATGGGCTGTCCCTGGCTAGTTGCCTAAACAAAAGCTAATGGTTCATGAAAATTTCATCCTAAGAATCAATGTAAGGTAAAAGTCTCTGTTTGTGTTAATGGCATTTTTTTGTGTTTGTTAATATCTTTTCTATATAAAATTTAATATGAAATAACAGTTACTTCTTATATCTATATCTTATATCTTAATATCTATTTTAATCTAATGTAAACAATTTCAATTTCATTGTTTATAAACTAACGTTATTTGATGAAAAAAATTGAACTAACACAAATTGGAGCTCAAGGTTTTAGAAATTGGGACTTTTACCTTTCTATTATCTATAAGTCATATGGAAATGTACCTTGTCTTTAACAAAAATCTGTTCATCGTACACGATGTAACCCAGATATTTCACTTTTTCGGGTATAATATTGGCATCAAAATAATCCACGACACCTTCTAGGTTCAGTGCTTTCGTGGGATCAACTTTCAATATCTTAGCGTGCGTTCTAGTAGAAAGAACGAGCGATAGATAGAGTTCTCCTTTAATTGGAGGGATGTCGTCGCAGTAAATAGCTTCTCCAGTTGCTTGCTGCAAGGCAGCTCGGTGGATTATGGGTTTTCCTATTAAATCTTTTTCGTCTTGCTCCTTAGATACCTGAAAGAGGAAACAGATTTATTTTTGCAATATATAACAATATAGTTTTTAGATGAGATGAAATAAGAATTATTGTAAATTTGTAACTTACTTCTTGATAATACTGAGAACTTTGTAGTTTGCCATACTTGAATTGTTTCGAAGCACTTTCTATTTCCTTTGATAATTTCAATCTTGGTTCGCGATGTTGTAGCTGTTTCGTTATTTCTACGTAACCTTTGAAAAACAGACTGAAAAGTAGATACTAAGTGTTATTGGAATCTTGTATTTTTTAATGGAAAAGTAAACTTGATTTAAACGTGGTTTACCTTAAAGTTAATGATCTCCGATAATGTACCATTCCACCTGGTGCGTCTCCCGATAAGGGTAATTCTTCTGCTAGAGAATCATAAACTGATTCTAACAATTCATCGTTCCATGTCCTGTAAGAAATTAGTTTTATCCCAACCTTTTCATTGCAAATTTCAGAAAAATGAAAATTTTCAGCAAAATACATACTTCCCCTTCATCATTTCGCAAGTTTTCAAAGAAAGTTTTGTAACAGGTGCCATGCCTCCAAAAGCAATTTTGGATTCTTTTACAACATTGGTTCCAGGTTCGAAGATTACATTCAAAGCCATGTTCACTATAGCAATATCGTCCTCGCGTCGTTTAGCTTGTTTGTAGGCCACAAAATACTGATCCTGAAAAGTACAAAATTTATACATGTATTCATATTGTTCAGCAGCATTATGTAAGGATATAACTAATAATAGATGGAAAAAAAATTTACCTCACAAGTGTACGGTATCTCAATTGATTCCAAAATTTCATTAGGAGCAACAATATTTTTACGATAACCAGTGAAAAATGTTTCGTCCATTGTAATTTTCCGGTGTTTTTTGTTGACACTGCTGATATTGAGTTTGATGCCACTAGCTAAGAATATAGGATTCAAATCCGATATTGGACTACCGGTCATTATGTTACCACCAACGGCCTGTATTTGAAAATATGAATAGTATTTGTAGAATAATAAAATTGTAAATTTAGTTAATCACTAGATTTATTTGAATTCAAGATACTTACAGCAACATTTCTGATTTGTTTACCAGCAAACCAATGCAACATGTCAACAATGGCAGTTAAAATCCTAGTTTTGTATTCTATAACAATTAGGTATTTCAAATGTTAATATAACATTTTTAAAATTGCACATACACAAATTCTTTAAGAAGATTAAATAATAAATTGTATTTTACTAACCAGGATCAATTTTTATTCTTCGTTGCAATGCTTCTTGTAACTCCATCAAAGTTACACTTGCTCCAATCTTCAAGCCATGAGGCATTTCCAAAATTTGACGAAGTTCCTTTACTTGAACTGGATGGATTATCACAGGGTACACCATCTGTTTGAATTTTACCTCAACTCCTAAGAAATCGTTTAAAATATGAAAACTATTGTCAAATATGCGATTTACATAATCACTTTTAATTAAGTAATGTAATCCAAATAGTATTTACCAACTTCTGTATTTCCAACCACTATTTTTGCATGTGGGTACTTATTTTTCAATAGCAATAATTCTTGCAAACAGGTTGGTCTGTACCAAGTTACGGTTTTTCCTTTTATGACCAATGAAGTTTCATCCAATTCTGAAGATAACTGAAGGAAAAACGTGAAAATTAAATCACACGTTGAGAAATCAGAGAATGTTAAATTTAAATTCGAGATTTACTTTTAATTTCGGTGGGAATATTGGTTCTTGAGTGGGATCATACGGCTGAAATTGATTAGCGTCAAATGTTTCCACTGGTTTCATAGGTGAAAAGTTTTTGCAACATGCATCTCCCATTCCACAAACTCCATTGGTACCATTATTTGCGAATCCATTCTGGTGTCGTGATCGTTCCCATTCTTCGGTGAATGTTTTGAAACCCTCTAATATTGCTCTGTATCCGGTACATCTACACAAATTTCCTGAAAACACAAATTAAAAAACTAAATTAATTTATTTTATTACTTGAAATATTATTTTTTATCATCTTAACAATATTATTTTTCTTTAAATACAGTAATTCGATCAAATTATACTAATTTCAAGTTGTAATTTCAATATTCAGACGATGCAAATTTTTAATAAGTATTTAACACAGTTAAATTTTATTGTAAACCTTGAAAATAATACTACGAATAAAAAAATATGATCGTCCTAGTTTACGTAGGAATCTGAGGTTTTGTTTCGCACTTGTCAATGCGATATTATATATTACTAATAGGAAAGTGAATTAAAAAGTAATTCAATACAAAGCTATCAGATTACTTATAAATGAACATATTAAATTCATTAGATTTCAATTTATAAGAAAAAGGTAAACAAATTTCTTCATCTTTGAAGATTATCAGCTTTTTAACCAAAATTAATATAAGATTGATTTCTGAAATGTCAAAAACTGGTTTGCTTTTTTTAAATTGATTTTTTAAGTATGTTACCTTGAAAAGCAACTTCCATATCTTTCATCGAGGGTTTTGGACTGGACCTTAATAAGGTATACATTGACATGACTATGCCAGGAGTACAAAAACCACATTGGGACCCGTGAGCTTTGGCGATTCTTTCTTGAACTGGATGCAATCTTTCTCTGCAATTACCGATGCCTTCAACAGTAGTAACAGCGAGACCATGCATGGCGCAGACAGGTGTTAAACAGGCATTTGCAGATAAGTGACTGGTAAGATGTATTAAGGAAATTACTCTTTATGAAATTTTGTAATTTTTTGATCTCATGCATTGATGTTTTATTATACAAATTTGAAATTACAATTACAAATTTATTTTTTCATTACAATAAAAAAATGTTAATAAAAAATGTATACTAATTTTAGAATGATGAAAATATTTTCAAATTTTCAATTGCCTTTAGGTACATTTTAAAAAAAAATTTTTTGTTTATAAAATATTCGCAGTATTTATATAGTTTAAATTATTTAAATGCAGAGCAAACCACCACTTTTTAATTGATTTTTAATTCTGTATAAATAGGTTTAATCAAATACATCTGCATTGCATCATACATTAGAACTAATTTCAAATCATAAGGTGCAATTTGAAACTTGAGATTATTTTTTAATCAAATACATACCCATGTCCCCTATTTTTTTAGTGTTATCCTTTAAGTCTCTTAGATTGTCCACAAAGTCATTTCTTCTTATATTATTTTTCTCTCTATATTCAATAGTTTCCTTTAAACAATTAACAAAAAACCTCGTAGTTTCAGAATCCCTAAAAATCGGTCCCATGTATCCATACAAAGTTGGAAAATTGTCCCTAAGAGTGAATTTTAGAATCCTAAACCACGTCGTTTTAAAAATTTTCCTTCCCATTTCCCTGAATTCACTGTTTTCGTCAGCCAAGGCGTTCATTTGCAAACCAAAAGCGCAATTACCAATAACATCCGTCGTAAATTTCGCAGTCAATTCCCTCACTTCTATTGGTTTATTCAAAGCACTAATTTTTCTTAAATACACGTTCAGATGATCTCCGCATTCGTTGATGACGTAGAACATATCTTTGAGTTTCCCAGATGTAAAAATCGGTGTTAATTTGGACCTCAAAGGTCGCCATCGTTTCGGTTCCAGACTCACCAAGTGTTGGGACAGCGGTTCCGTTTTCTCGTGGATTTTTCGATTGCGGTACATCCAATTGGAAAAATCCTTTATTAGGACGTCTTTGATAATGTCTGGGTCTTTTAACATCAAAATAGGAGATGTTCCGGAGAACAAACCGACTACCGGTTCGTCTGGGAACATATTGTAAATTTTATGCAGTTGTTGGGCCATGGAACATTTTTGCATAGTAACGTCTTTGAAGGACCCAAAAAATAGAATTGGTGTCGGTCCTTTAATTCCTCGTTCTTTCCAAAAATTAAAGGGCGCGATGAAAAAGTAATGGAAGAGGAGAAGTAAAACCGCAAAGCCGCACATTAACTCTACTAGACTTAAATCCATTTTTTACAATATGGGCTAAAATAATAATTATATTGAGATAATAAGAATGAAAACTGTAAATTCGTTATATGAATTTTTATGTGAAAGTATTTTGTTCGAAAATAATTTTGGTTAATACATAATTGAATCATTTTATTTATACACTGGGAATAATAAAAGACTGATTCGGTATTGGTAGCCAATACTGTAGACCGAGAAAGAGACACTAAACATATAAACACTCGAAATAAACAAGGTTAACCGAGAACATTGTCTGCCTTTGTCTGTTACACACATTTATATGGTATGTTTTTAGTGCGTCTCACCAATAGCGATTCAGTCTTGGTTCAATACTGATGCAGTCTTTTATTTTTCCGGGTGTACTAAGGCAACTAAAACGTATCGAATTTACAAAAAGCGTAACATAGTATATCACTATGGCAAATAAAGCTTGACTAGACAAATTAGCTTGTTTGCAACTCATAATTTATTCATGAATAAAGAATTATGAATATGTTAACAAGTGTAGTTTATTCAACATTGTGATGTTTCGTATAATGTTATTAATACAAAATCGTTGACACAATTCATACTAAACTAATTTGAATTAAAAGATATTTAAAGTTAAATGAATTTTTCATTAGAAAAACATATTATTTGTTAATTTTATAATTGTAAAAACGATCTGTTACTTTATTATCATTTCAAGCATTTCTCATGCGTAAAATATAATAAATGATTCAACTTTATCATAAATATTGATGGCTCATTTTAATCTAACTTTTTTCCATTTAAATTTTATGTTCACTTTTGACGTAAAATATCCTGAATTTATAAAATAATTTTTATATAATATTGTAAATTATGACTTTTATATTTATCTGCAGAATAATTTACATTTCGTATTGTTTTCATTTATTTCTTAAGAATAAAAATTAAATGCACCAGTGAAAAATGTAATGGTTTTGCGTATCTCTGCTATGTATGTATTATACAAATGATAAAATTTCTTACGTTCTGCTACAAGATATACGTATGTCCCAAACTACAATAAGTATGCACACGCTTCCTCTAGTTAATCACGCGTCTTATATTCCTTTTCAAATTATTACTAATTTACCCGCAAAAATTATTTCCACGCAATTAAGTTTTATAAATTATTCAAATCTTAACCATAGGCATAAACTCTTGTCTTGAATAGTGTAGCTAAATCACTGATATGAAGTGATGATAAAATAAGGCAAAATACTTGTGATGCGCTTCATTTTACCGAGGAAAGTTGACATAATGATAATATGTACTAGATACTGCATTGTCATTAACAGATGACGAAGATGATTTTAATGAATTAACGTGTATGACAAGTTAAAATTTCTATGTCGTTCAATCCAGTGAAATGGCGTTTCAACATTTCAATCATGTTTGTTTGTGATAAATCGTTCAAACTTATATTTATATACAACTACAAGCTAACTTTAAAGGACAAAGAATTAAGAATATGAAAACAATACTGCCTTTATTTTTTGAAATTATATAATACTTTGTTGGTATATTCATAAGTAATATTTTCAATATAAAAAAATCAAATGACAAAGTTACATAAGTTTAAATTAATCAATTTTTATAAACTTGAGATATATTCCGTTTTTAGGTATGAGTAAAAATGCCGTCGGATCAGTGGTGTAAGGGATTTCGGTTTTGCTGCAAACATCTACTTTATAATTACGCAGCATGTAGGCCAGTCCTACTTTCGTCTGATACACTGCGAATCGAGCTCCTGAAACAATTTCAAATATGTATTTTTTAATAGGGAAATAATTTTATAAGTCTAAACCCTCTACTAAAAATTGATTGAAATAAATCTGGCATAAGAACTTTGATTAGTTCTTTTTTGGATATAATTCATAGTTTAGATCTAACATTAGAATAATATACGAAAGAATTGTTCGTTATTTAAGGTCCAATAGTGTGATTGCAACAGTTATATTTTAAATATGTAAATTAATTGAATCATTTTATACGCCATGCCAGTTCCTTTAAATGGCACTGCCACGCCATCTATCGACCGCATTAATTGCCTTATTTCGTTTAACATATTTCTTCATTTGTTGAGAAAAAAATCCAAAACATTTTTTTTGTACTT
>JABFPQ010000530.1:0-11198 GCA_022817265.1 Masnerella sp. ZL-2020
ATATGATAAATATGTAATATTGAATCGATATATCATAACACCGAAACCTTTTTGTCAGAAAGTTATTGATCGAGTTATTCTCGTGTCGCGATTTCGTACACATTATCTAAAAATATGTGTCGCGGCGAAACCGGTCTAGTTTGATCGTTTCTGCTGAATATGCCGATCTTCCGCTCGGCTGACTCGCGATTGGCTGGCTCGTGATTCATTCACGAAAACTCGCCCGCTGACGTTAATGATCGAGTTCTGTTGGCTCAGCCATTACCTCGTTACTTCGTTTGACTTCTGACTTTATAATCAACTGATCAAGCTAATTAATTTATAAACCCCGGCGCCGCTAAGCGAATTTTGATGTAAGCACATTTTCCGCGGATTTGCTTTCGTTTGAATATAAATTTTTATGTTGGGGTGATTTCAAAGTTCATTTGTTTGGTTTTTTGGTTTTTGAGATTGAAGTTGTTTTTATCAAAATGCCAATGTGAAATTTTATAAATATCACAAATGTGATTTAGATTTTACATTTTTTTATTTGTAAAAATAAACAAATTTTTTTTAACAATAAAAATTGAAGAAAATAAAATTGTAGCTTATTCACAGTGTAGTTTTTTAGTGAAAATTTCGCCTTTTTTAGAGAAGACAAATAATAACAAAAAATCTGAAGATTTTAAATTTTAAATAATGTTTAAAAAATTGCAAAAAAATAATTTTTGTCCAGAGAATATTGAATTTTGTCAACAACTTAATTGTTGATCAATTTTGTTATCATTTTAATTTTTAATTTCCGCCAATAAAATTTCAATTTTCAAAATTCCTACAAAATTCAAAAATTTTGAATACCGAAATTTTGATTTTTGAACTTTCTACTTTTAGATTATACATTTTCTTTCAATTTTTTTAATTTCGAGACAAAAATTTGCCTTTTTTTTATTTTAAGGCAAAATTTTACATTTTTTTCCAATTTTTCATTTTTTAGTTAAAATTTTACATTTTCTTTCGAATTGTTTAATTTCACAAGTCAAAAGTTTACACTTTTTTCAAATTTTCTAATGCTAAGTCAAAATTTTACATTTTTTATCAAATTTTATGAGGCAAATTTAAAAACATCACAGCTCTTAGCTTTCTATTTCCAAAATTTCTTATTAAAATATTCATTTTTCGCTACACAAAATTTTAATTTAAAAAATGCTTACAAAATTCACAAATTTTAAATACCCAAATTTCGATTTTTAAAATGTCTACTTTTACATCCAAATTTCAAAAAAAGTTTTCAAACGTAAAGTTTCCATCATCTTTAAATAAATGTTTTTTCGATTTTTCACCATGTTACATTCCTTACTCACTAAAAATTAAATTATTTCGCGAACCCATCGAAAATTGCCAACCTTTCTACAATCACTCTGTGGGCAGAGTGTGATGTATATACAAACCGACGACACAGCCAGAGGACGTACGTAAACAATCGTCTCGTTTGAGGAACAATTAGCCATTCGTTATTTAAGAAGCGGCAATTAGACGCGGATAAAAATCGCGATGTAAAAAAATCGGTATATTGATGAGGCATGTGGGACGCGAGCGAAATTACACGAAAATGTCGGTTATTTGTTCGATTAGGTAATGTTGCGAAAAAGAATTGGCAAATACACTGTGCGGAACAAAAAAGGCTCCTTAATTACTTTTTCCTAATTATAATTAGTTACACAACAGAAGATGATTGGTTATCGTCATAACGTCAAATCAAAAGTCAATTTCTAAAGGAAAAGTGTAGAGTTTTCAATTTTTCATATATAAAAATTACGATAAAAAATTTGCAAAAATATTTTTTTCTGGTTCTTTTATTTGTAGAAAAAGTAAAAAAGTATTCTAAAGTGTCTTTTTAAGACGTGCGTATCTTATTTCAAGATGTCATTATCTTAATTTCAGACACCAGCGTCTTAATTTAAGACCCCAGAATCTTAATTCTGGGGTCTTATATATATAAGATAATTTAAGATATCAATATTTTAATTTAAGATATAAGAGTCTTAAGACACCCGTGTCTTAATTTAAGACACCAGAGTCTTAATTTAAGATATCAGGGTCTTAATTTAAGATACCAGGGTCTTAATTTAAGATACCAGGGTCATAAGAAACCAGTGTCTTAATTTAAGACACCAGAGTCTTAATTAAAGATATCAGGGTCTTAATTTAAGATACCGGGGTCTTAAGACACCAGTGTCTTAATTTAAGATATCAGGGTCCTAATTTAAGATACCAGGGTCTTAAGAAATCAGTGTCTTAATTTAAGACACCAAACTCTTAATTTAAAATATCAAGGTCTTAATTTAAGCACTTTTTTAAAGTGTGAATTTTTATAAAAAACATTTTCAAAAAAATATTTGTTTTTTGAAAAAATGAAAATAAAAAAATTCGCGACTCAGATACCAGGAAAAATGTAAAAATTTTCCAACACAATTTTTTGCAATTTTTTGCAACATAATTTGAATTTCGAGAATTTCTGTATTTTACATATTACTCACACGTTCTAGAATCGCTAACAGAATAACATAACTAACAATTAATTATGAAAATTATGACATTTTGTAAACTCTAATTAACTCTTTTACAATAATTTATGTCTCAATCGTTTTACGTACGTGTACCAGATTAAGTTATAAATAAACAGATAGCAAGAATTTAATTGACTTAGAAAATATTAAGTTTTTCGTAATTAATTATCACTTACCGTTGAGAACGCGAATATATAGACGTTTTCTCGCACGTATAATTAAAACCCTCAAAAGTTGTCTATTTTTGTTACGCGATGATCGCTGACTGGTTATCGAGGCTGAAAATATGACCAAATGGAGTCGTTTCGTATTTGTCTTTTTATGTAACTGATAACTTCTTCCAACGTTTATGGTCGGGGATTTAATTAAATTACGTAACGCGGCTGTTAATTTTATAATTAAGTGCTGAAAATATGTTTATGTTTTTGAAGTAGTGTTACTTTCGCGAGGTGAGGTTTTTTTGGTTTTTATGGTTGGAGTTGTTGAAGGATGTGGAAATGAAATGTATATGGAAATTTAAAGGTTTTTTTCTAAAGAAGTAAGTTTCAGGAATTATGTTAAAGTTTGCGAAATTTGACGATGAATTAATTTATATTTTGAGAGAAATGATTTATCGACATTTTCTTCAAGATTTTTAATTGAAAGTTTCTAAATTTTTTTTCAAAATTATCAATTTCAAGTCAAAATTTTACATTTTTTTAAAATTTTTCAATTTTAAGTCAAAATTTTACATTTTTTTACAAATTTTTTAATTTTGAATAAAAAATTTACCTTTTTTTTATTTTTTGGACATAAATTTACATTTTTATTCAAATTTTTCAATTTCAAGTCAAAATTTTATATTTTCTTTCAAATTTTTTCAGTTCAAGTCAAAATTTTACATTTTTTTCCAATTATTTAATTTCTAGTCAAAATTTTACATTTTCTTTCAATTTGTTTGATTTCGAATAAAAAATTTTCCTTTTTTTAATTTCTAGACATAATTTTACATTTTTTTTCCAATTTTTCAATTTTAAGTCAAAATTTTACATTTATTTTAAATTTTTTTAATTTTACATTTAAAGGTTTACATTTTTTCAAGTTTTCTAATTTTAAGTCAACATTTTACATTGTTTACAAATTTTTAAATTTGAAGTCAAAATTTCACATTTTTTATCAAATTTTATGAGGTAAATTTAATCAAACGAAATTTTCAACTTTAAAAAATCTTACAATTTTATATGCCAAAAGCTATAATTTGGTACCTAAATGAAAAAATTCGTATATTTACGTAAATTACGATTAAAATAAACAAAAGTTCATCAAAAATGAAAAATTTTTCCTAAAACCAAAATAGAAAAACTTTTATTCCAAAAATCAAAAATTCGCAAAAAAATCTTCATTATAAAAAAATTATCATTACTTAAACATCCACGATATTTTTCAAATCATTCGTATATTTACAAAAATTATAAATAAATTGAAAACGATTTAAAAAAAAATGAAAAATTTCCCCCCAAAAAACAATATTTTAAAACTTTGAAAAAATTTTGATTCCAAAAATCTAACATTCGCAAAAAATCTGCAATATAAAAAACTCAAAATATAATTACGTATTCAACGGCGAAATTTTTTAAATCATTCGTACATTCATGAAAATTATGGATAAAATCAAAAAATTTTGCATCAAAAATGAAAGACAAAATAGAAAAACTTCGACAAAAACTTTAATTCCAAAAATCAAAAATTCGAAAAATAATAATCTTCAACATTAAAAAAACTCAAAATATCATTACGTAATTATCTACGAAAAAAAATTTTTCAAATCATTCACAGCTTTTTTCACCTTTTCCATACGTCAAAACAATAATTCCAAACGAGTTACTCCGCGAACTCCCGGCGGATAAAATCTCGGATGTTTATCGATCTGTTACCGTCTAATTCATCAAACCGATGTTTACAATCAATCAGCTCATTAACCGGCACCGAACCGGCATTAGCTTAATAAATACCATATCCACGCAAGTCACGCGTTAGATCAAAGTTCGTTTTTTGCTCATTACAAAACCGAACAAAGTAGCTGAGCCACGTATCTCAATTGTGCAATTAATCAATAATCAATTTCGCCGCGCGAACCTGAAAAAACCGCGAATCGAAAAAAGCGTAAAATATCGGCCGTATCCACTTACGCCGGATAAATATTTATCGGCGCTCATTGGATGCAAATCGCGCGAATAAATAATTTATCAGCGGCGGCGCTCCGCGACTGTCAAATTAGCAGATAAATCAGTCATTATATCGCGAAATAAATACCGGGCTTTAGAAAGTTGCAAACCAATGGTTTACATAAATTCGTAAAATGCGGTTTGACAATCGCGCGGAAAAACGCGAAAAAGGTTGATTATACAACGCGATAACGGATAATCGATTTTGATCGGTTATTTTTGGCAAATCACTATCGCGAAACGGGTTCGAGTTTGATAAGATGGCCGGGACGTAATTTGTTATGTAAACATTTTCGTCACAGCAAAAGTTTTCGTAGAAAGCTACTTAAAAACATCTTTTATTATTTAATATAAAAATTATTTCATGAATATCTTAATTTTCATTATAAAAAATGGTGTGAAAAAAGTGTCTTAAATTAAGTTATCAATATCTTAAAATAATTCATTTAGTGTCTGAAAGTAAGACACAGAAGTCTTAAATTCAAAAGTTGCCAACTTGCCCCAGTACATCCAATTTTTTCCTGGTACGATTTTTTTTGTGAATTATATCATGTTATCATATAGTTATGATTCTGATAAATGAAATTTTGTATATTTAAACAATTTAAATTTTGAAATTTGTCTTTTATTAACATTTTATTGTTAATAAAACATATCTGTTATTGCCATTGCATTCGAAAGGGAATGTTTAAACATTTTGAAAGTAAAAAAATATTACTTTTAAAGTGAAAGTGTCGTATAATGATAACGCATTGATGAAAAATTAAAAGGATAGGTATATTCATTGCAACGACGATGTATGAAATTACGTATAATTTTACATAGTAAGTATATATACATTCATGTAAAATTATACGCGAGGTATCACTTCTACACGGTTTAATAAGAAATTTCATGAATTGAAAATTCGTCAACTCGCAGTAATGTTTATTTTCAAAACTGAAAAATATTTTAAAAACACTAAAAATACACTGAAAAAAAATGCATAGTGAAAATTGCACATAAATTATGACTTTAAATTATGATTATAAATCATTAATTATGATAATTTTCATAATTTATGAATTTTCATAAACCAAACTTAAAATCGTAAATGTTTTTTAAAATTAATTTTTTTATACATGTTTAAAATATTTGTTTAAAATATTTCTGTAAATAATTGTTTTCAATAAACTAATTTTATATTTGGACGTTAAAAAAACAAAAAATAGGTCATTTGCGATTGACATTCAAATTTGACCGGGTTCAAATAACGCGTCATCAAAAAAACGTAAAATTCTCACGCATCCAGCGGGCGCGAAAAAAAGCGCGATTCCTCTTCGCGGCGTGATGCCATTTTCACCGTGAATAACATTTTTATTCATATTCTACTAAACAATTATCAGCACTGGTCAAATTTACTGGTAATTAATTAATTTACCAAGAGTTTGTCATTTTCCAACATCGGAGTTCTGACGATTCAGAAGATATTAATTAGTAAATGATATATATTAATTAAAAATACGTGTTGAATAATTTGTAACAAATGAATAATTAAATTTATTATTCATCATTTGACTATTTTGTTCAAGTAAATAAAAATAGCAAATGTTTATTTTTAAAATTTTAATGTGGAATAATCTGAATGTCGCATTGGAATTGTCAACGTTTTCAACCATTTTTAAAAAATCTGAGTATTTTAAATTGTATTAGCATTTTGGGAAATTATTTCCACCTAACATTCTTTTGTTCTTGGCCATGTTTTTTTCAATAACGATTTTGTTGTGTACCTTATAATATAAACAGATAAATAGTGATAAAAACATAAAGAATAAAAATAAAAACAGTGATAAATTGTATGAAATGTGTGAATATTGTATAAATTGTATAATTGTATGAATGTAAAAAATGTATGAAAATTGTAGCATATTAATTTTTTTATTATATTAAATCGCAAAAGTAATGCATTAAAATTAATGCAAACCATATTGTTTATCGTAGCTATAACAAAAAGTGATTTAATAAACGCAATTGTGGTTGTGATATATATTAAAACGGGACAATGGATATTTGAATTGTTTATTCTCATGCGGATTTTTTCATATTTGAACATAAAAAAATAAAAATCATTATCATTTTATTATTATTATTATTTGTTATTAAAATAATAATTAATAAAAAATAAATAATTAGATAACGAATACGTTTGTGATTTACCAGAAAACTCATTTTTAATTAGTCCAAACTGTACAAAATACTTATTAATCATTATTATTCAATTAGAACAATTCAATTAAATGAAACTGAAAATTAAAACTATAGTTAATTGAGTTATCTGGAAAACCAAAGTGATTACATTTAAAAAAATATATTAGCATATGGCGCTGTCGTCATTATGAATTTGGCAATCAAATGTAATTACTTTATCCTTCTTTTTTCCTTCTTTGGTGTCAGGCGACGTAGCTGTTATAGAACTGGCAGACTCGTCTTTGGGCGTCGTGACTTCCGCAGTTTCCGCGGCCGACTCGCCGGCAGTTTCGGTCTTGGATTCGTCCGCCTTCGCGTCCTCCTGAGGCTGAAACAAAATATTCTATTAACTCGACGTAACCTTTACGAGCTAAGCATTCCATGGCGTGAACCCTAATCCACTTTGTTTCGTGGATTCTGACGCCGGGCGAATTCCTCAACGGTCAAGTCCCGTTTCTCGTGAGTAACGTTCTTTGTCTGACCGTTGATGGCCCTTCAAAGTCTTCTTTGACACGCTCGAGTTTAATAAACAGTGCACCGTTAACGGTGGGCAATGTACACTTTTTAAACTGCTTTTTTAAACTTCAAATAGGTGAGCATTCCAATTTTGTGGAGCAATTCCATAGGATGTAATCAAAACAGTTTTCCTATTTTAAAAAAATGTTGGTTCCTTAATTTAAAAAAAGGATTTTTTTTTGGTTTTCCAAGCTAGTTTATGAAATTCTTTCCACAACTTGGCCTAAGCTATTTATCTTGATTCAAAACATTTTTCCTATTTTAAAAAAATGTTGGTTCCTTAGTTTAAAAAAAGGATTTTTTTGTTTTTCCAAGCTAGTTCATGAAATTCTTTTCACAACTTGACCTAAGTTACTTATCTTGACCAAGATTAACTTGTTAACTTGATGACAAAAAAAAGTTGAGCATTTGTATGGTGACACACCCAATCAGCCTGTCGAAGGTGCATCTTTCTTGCATAATTACAGCAAAGTTACTTTTTAAGTCGACACAATGCCGAGTACTTATCTTCCTATGGTCGTTTCCTCGATATTACTCGAGCATGACCACTCGAGTAGTTTACTGTTCGCGGAAACGTTCAACTAATTATTTCAAGAGCATAGTCAGTTACGGTCTTTGTACGGTCAGTGTTTACGGATCATCCCAACATTCCTTGTCTTAGTCCTTGTAACTAAAACAACGCTCGCTTTGCTTCTTGCTTTCCGTATCAACAGTTTCAAAAGTCCAAGCTTTAACTAACATGGCAAAGCTGGACTAACTCAATTTCCAAATCCGCTTTTTGCGTTTGCATTTTCAATTACATCTGTACGTGTTAATGTCAATCTCGCATAAATTCTGGCTCTGTCCTTTTCTTTTCCATTGTACTTTTTTGTGCCAAGCAAAGGATGGAAATAAGCGACGAGTTATGCGCAGTGCGCACTTGTATGAAGTCCTTTATCAAATTGGCGTTAATACGCGAGTGGCTCGCTGCTAACGGCTCTTTGTGCATCGCAATTCGCACCAACCTCCGTGATCAACGTGCACATTGTGCGTGTCGCGCACGCCAAGGAGCAAAACACTGCGAGAAATTATTGTTATCCACCTTTCCCTTTCCATTCCCATCGTGTCCCATGTTGAAATACTCGTTCGTTAGTATACAAACAAAATAATTAAGCCTTAAGAAATCGAATGCGATCGACTTTTTTTCTACTTCCATTCATCTAATTCTGCCTTTACTCTGCGAATCGCGCAAAAAATAACGAACTCGAGTATTTAAGGATTTTTATCTTGATCAACTAAGTGATGGAAATAAATCTTTATAGTTAAGACATTTACACAGTAAAAATTCATCAATGGAGTATCAAAAATTGAAACTATAAAGATGTCTTAATTTAAGACAACAGCATCTTAATTTAAGATGTCAGTATCTTAATTTAAGATACCAGCATCTTAATTTAAGATGTCAGTATCTTAATTTAAGATACCAGCATCTTAATTTAAGACATCAGTATCTTAATTTCAGACACCAGTATCTTAATTTAGGATACTTTTGTAGCAAAAGTTTTTAGAGATTCCATGAATTTCTAATCCAACTTTTCAGCTAACTCCTTAAATTTAAAAAAAAAATTAAATCTTTAAACTTTTTTACTGTAGCCACAATTCATGAAAATATTATATTTTCTCAAAATTAACATGAACGTGAATTATAAATAAGTTTCTGCAATTGTTATTTAGTGAATAAAAATGAAACATAAAGTCAATGAATAAAATTAATGTTAAGAGGAAATGTAACTATGGATAGCGGATTCGGAATTAATATAACTTCACTTTTAACAGAATTGATTAATTTTCCTGTTAAAACAACTTTTTAAAAACCCACATTGGTTCTCTTAAGAATTTGTATTTAGAATGTTTTAATCAACTTTTCACGATGTTTCATTTAGATATATTTTGTGTACAATCAAATTTTTTCTGGAACGAAAAAATTTGTTTTGATGGTAATATGCAAATTTTTGTTCTAAAAATTCTCTTGATAGAATAGACCAAAAAATCTTTAATTTTTTTGAATTCTAAAAAAAATCTCGAGAGAATTAATGTCAGTTTTTTGCTAGTCATTGTTATTAACTAAAATATGACTAAAAAACCATTTTTGACAGTGTTACCTACATTAACAGTATCACATTTCGTCTTAAAATATACAATATTTCTTGTGTCTGTATAAAAAAGTGTCTAAAACTAAAATACTTGTTTTTGTACTGTATAAACAATATAGTTCACAATTGACAACAGAATTTTGAAAAGTTGGACGAGAAATTCATGGAATAGTATTACTACAATTTTATTAAAATTTGCATTTACACAATTTGTGTAAGTTATTACACATAACTTGTGTTAGTAGCTGAGTAACTTTAATGATTTTCTTACTAACACAATTTTGATGAATATTTTGTGTTTGGTGTATAATTATATGTATTTATACACAAATTTTTACTACGTAGACATTTTTAGTGTGTCTTCTGAAAAAAGTGTCTTGAAATACTACATAAGATTATTAAACTAAGATACTTGTTTTTGTAGCATTAACGTATTTATTTCTTGAAAAAATTGTTTATAAACAAATGCTATTCATTATTTCTACTTGAATAGAGTTTTGCTTCAGAGTTCACGTTTGAATACAGTTTTAAATTTCGTTCTCCTCGGTGGTTATAGAAGTACACGGTTTCTCGTGTTTTCCATCGAGGAAAATCGTTGGTTGCAGCAACGCTATTTTACTATTTTGACCGAGGAAGAACTAACTGTGTATGAAAATTCTTTATATTTCTTCAACTGAAAATGGCTGGCGGAGTTAGTAGAAGAGTGGCCAGACGCTTTAGCCTGCAATATGTTTATCTATCTGGAAATGGAGTATTTCAATATCGACGAATCGAAAGTAGCAAGCGAAGCTTGAACCGTTTCTCCGTGACTTTATTGCTGGTCGAATAGATTTCGCTTGGATATTATATAAGCCACAAGGTTTATTACTCTCGAATTTCCGACTGCTATAGGCTAAGATTGCGACGAATAACGTAACGGTTTTTGCACAATTATCCTGATATAACAACGTGCACAATTGATTTGAAAAACGTACTAGTACATGTTTAGTACGTTCATAAAAAAAACGATACGATATTTACCGGGACAGAAAATTATTCCAATTATGTTAATGACGAGTGATGATACGATTTATTCTATTTACATAATTAAACTTAATTATATCGTGTGGAATTTAACACCTCATTTATCGAAGCTTTAGTTTTCAGAAATGTATCGTGTTTCTACTTATGGGCTGTTATGTTCCTTGGTCAATTAAAATGAATTATATATCATTGATTATTTCAGATTAAGTATTTACGATTCAATTTATTACGAAGATTAAGTTCCTTTCCTCAAATTGTAGTGATCATTTTCCATTGATCGTATTTCATTGATAACAGTTTATCTATAATTCCATTTGTATTGATTCAGAAATCACACATCAGCGATAATTCAACATTTATCGTTCTCTCGTCAGTTCTTGTATTCGATTACTCATTATTATCAATTCTTCAAAATTTTCCCACTTATTTATTAATCATTTTCTACTCGTTATTCATTAGATTAATTCTTATACGTTTTGCAGGCGTATTTTTAGCGCATTATTCAGCATTAATTATCTGAATACGTTTTCGTTAATTATAATTTATCGTTA
>JABFPQ010000531.1:0-11197 GCA_022817265.1 Masnerella sp. ZL-2020
CGTGGTGGCTCTGGTTGTAACTTTGGTTCTGATGTGTGGCCCACAGTTTGGACATTGCATTGCCTGGGATTCTGCTCCCACAACTGTAGGATTTACGATGACCACCTTGGTTGCTGTAAATTGTAAAGGAAATTAGTGTGTACATTTAAATGCTGTCATATGTTCAATAAAAAAATATTAATATGCTTAAAAAATTAAACGTTAACTCCTAAATTGAAATCCTTAAAAAATTATTTAAAAATTTTTTTATAATATATAGTTAAATATAATGGCTGTTTATTATATGTAGTGAAAACCAAAATTTAGTTATTTGGATGAAAGAACTGAGAAAAATTAATCAACCCGTTATTTTAGGAACATTATTTATCATTAACAAATCTCTTTGAATAATATAGAATTAAAAGTAACATTTAATGAACTAATAACAATAATTAGTTGTTTTTTTCAGTTCATTAAATAGTGTAAAATAAGTAATTGAAGCTTTAATAAATCAAGTACATTTCAAGTACATATCATTGACATACAAAATTGGAAAACATTCCTGAAATGTCCTCTTTTCAATTACAGTAGTCACCTAATTAAAAATGATATGCAGACAGAAATGGATGAATTTTTAATATAACCAATGCTAGAGTTGTCACATGACATGGGAAAGTGCATTACGTGACAATCGGTTTATGTAAATATTATGTAAATTAATTGGTAATGCAACTTACGTTGTGGTGGCGGTGGTCCATACGCAGGCGCAGTATGTGGCGAGTAGGGGGGAGGTGCAACGAAATCATAATAAAAAGAATGAAAAATACCAGACATTGAATATATATAATTGAATGGAATATACTACACTCACTCTTCTTTCATTTTGCCATTCATTTCTCAATTCGTTAATTTCTTTTTCATGATTTGCCTCCAGTTGCACAGCTTTTTGGTCTACTAATGTTTTCCATTTTTTCTCAACCTCCCTCAATTCTTGAGCCTGATTTTTGTTCATCATTTCGACTAAATCAGTTAATTTCTTAATTTCTTCTTGTTTATCGTTCAACTCCTGTTTCTTTTCTAATATTAAGTTTTCTATTTGTTCAGATTTTGCAGTTAACTCAACTTGGAAATCTTTCAGTTGCTCTTTGTACTGTCGTATTAGTTCAGATTCATATGATTGTTGTTGATCTGTAAAAATAACATAAATGAGAAAATGTTATTTTAACAATATATAATTTTTCATAAAAATTCTTATAGTAGTTTTTATGTTAATTGCCATTTTGGGATACCAAAAAATCATAAAATATAATAACATACAAAAATATTCTTACCAAATCGTCTTTCCAGCGCAGCCTGTAACTCTTCATCTTTATCATGCAATTGAGCCTGAAATTCTTTAGCCAATTGTTTCAGTCTCATAGACTGTTCATCATTATTCGTAGCCAGTTCATTTTTGAGTTCTTCAACCTTCTTCTTTAATTCCTCATTAAAGCTTCTCATTTGAGATTCTTTAGTTTGGAAAGTTACCAATGTCTCATCCAATTGCGCCTCCAACTGTTTATTTGTTTCTTCCTTCGACTGTATTTCTGCCTCAAGTTTTTTATTTGTCTCTCGAAGAAGTTCAGTTTCCTTTTCCTTCCCTGACTCAGTTTCTTGCAATTTCTCCAACTTCAAATTCTTCTCTTCTTTCAACTTTTCTATAGAGACTGAGAGTTTTTCATTGGTTGCTTGCAATTGAATTAATTCTTCAGTTTTATCGTTCAACTCAGATTTTAATTGAGAAATATTTTTTCGGAGTTGTTCTGTTTCCTCTGCAGTATGTGATAATTCAACCAATCGCATTTTGGAATTTGTATTTTCTTTAGCCAAATTTTGTAACTTCTGTTCTAAGGATTTTATATCTTCCAATAGTTTGTTGTTATTTCGTTCTTTTTCATTTAACTCTGCTTTCAATTGATTATTAGTTTCACATGTTTCTCCATTTGACATCTTCAGCGATTCTAATTCTGTTTTCAAATTGTTGCATTCATCTTGCACAGGATGCAGATGTTGAATTTTAGAATTTAATTCGGTGATAATTTCGTTTAGTTTTTTATTTTTTACTTCGATCTCCTGCATTTTAGAAACAATTTCATTCTTTTCATTTTTTATAGTTTTGTTTTCACTAGTTATTTCTTTTTGTACATTGTTGAGGGCATCTACCGTTTCTGTTATTTGTTTGTTTTCCTCTTTCAACTGATTTATTGTTTTTAATAATTTACTGTTTTCTTCTTTCAGTTGGTTTATGTTTTGTGTTAATTTGTCGTTTTCTTCTTTTGATCGGTTTATGTTTTGTGATAATTTATCTTTTTCTTCTTTCAGTTGATTTATGTTTTGTGTTAATTTATCTTCTTCTTCTTTCAGTTTGTTTATGTTTTGTGTTAATTTATTATTTTCTTCTTTTAATTGGTTGATATTTTCTATCAATTTTGAATTTCCATTTTTTAATTCATTTACGTTTTCAATTAATTTTGCATTTTCTTCCTTTAATTTATTTACATCAGAGTTAAGTACCACCACAGTATTATTGGAATCTGTGCTTAATGACTGCAGGTTTTCATTTGCTGAGGATAGTTGTTTGCATAATTTTTCCAGTTCATTTATACGATTATGGGATGTCTCTCGAAGTTGAGATTCACGTTTTTCTTGTTCTTTCATTATGTCCTCCTTTTCTTTATTAAGTTCCGAGATTCGTTTACTATATTCTTTGTTCTCTAATTCAAAAGTATCTATTATCTTTTTAAACTCAACATTTTCATTTTCTGCTTCCGCAATTTTCATTTTTAGTTCGCTAATGGTTTTTTCAGATTCTGTATTTTTTATTTCTAGATTTTTTATCGTTATTTCAAGATTCAAAATTAGGTGATTTGATTCTTCATTAAGCTTTCTTAGTTCATTTTCTTTATTTTTCAGCAATTTATTTTCATTGGCCAATTCTCGCTTTATTTTTGCTTCTTTACCAAGTTGTTGATTAAACTCAGAATTTTCGGTTTTAAATTGTTCAATTTGTTTAGTAAGTTCGACTATTTGTTTTTCTCGTTCCTCCAATTGCTTCTTTATTAAAATTAATTCTTTGCTGTCGTTTTCTAAATCTTTTAACCGCTTTTCCAACTCAGATTTCTCCAACTGTATATTATTTAGAAGCTCAGTTTTTTTATTGAGTTCCATTATTTGTCTATCTCGTTCTTCTAATTGTTTCTTTATCAATGTTAATTCTTCTTTAGCATTCTGTAATTCTGTTACTTTGTTTTCTAAATCTGATTTCTCTATCTGCATATTTTGCGCCAGTTGTATTTGCTTATTAAGTTCATTTATTTGCCCATCCCTTTCTTCCAGTATTTTCTTAACTGATTCTAACTCTTTATTTGCGTTCTGTAAATCTACTAACCGTTTTTCTAAGTCACCTTTCTCAAGCTTTTCATTCTCTGTAAGCATCTTCAATTCATTATACAAATTCATCCATTTAGTGGAATCCACTTCCAAATTCTTTATCTTTTCTCCTAATTCTGATATCATTTCTTTCTGTTGCTCAATCGACTGTTCCAAGTTCTTGTTTTTCTGCAATAAATTGTCAACTTGTTCGTCACTGTTCAAGTTCAACTGGTTTAATTTAGACTCCAAATTTGTGATTAGTTCATTTTTCATCTGATTATTTTTTTCCATGTCCTGATTTCGGATCGAGAGTTCTTTTGCCTTCTGTTTCAGCACTAAATTCTCTGCATCAAGTGCTTCCTTTTCTATTAATAGTTTTTCAATTTTTTTGCTTACGACAAGGTCAACATTTTCTACAGACATTTTGTCTTTCAACTGTTGCTTATTCTGCGAAATCTTTAGTTCTTCTAGTTTTTTGGACGTTTTTGCACCGTGTAATTGAGCTTTTGAATCCAAATTGTCCATTGATTGGTAAGGACTAGCGTCACTGCTTTCAGATTCACTTTGCTTTTCTTTTAAAATGCGTTGAACTTTTAATTCGAGAGAATTAATTGTATCTTTCTGTGTCTGAATTAATTCTTCTAATTTTTCACAAGTCTCAGACTTCGAACTACTTTCCTCAGTTATTTTTTTCTTCGTTTCTGTAACTATATTTAAATTTTGACTTAACGTTGCATTTTCAACATTAAGTTTAAGGTTTTCCTTCTCAAGTTCACTCACTCGTATATTCAATTTGTCTATAATTTGTTGCATTTCTTCAGCGCCTGATAAAACGTCATTCTGGGTCTTCTTTCGTCCTCCCTGTTTATTTGGTTTGTTATTTTGTTGACGATTCATGCTGGATCTCAAATCATACCTCAGTTTTGTTATTTGTTCATTTGTAGCTTATAACTCTGCATTTAACGCAAAAGTATTATGTTTCATCGCCTCATGTTCTTCGGAATACTTTCTCATTTTATTTTTGTAATCTTCCTCTTTTTCCAACCATCGCATGTTATTATTTTCTAATGTAGAACGTAACATTTTATTGTCATCCAACAATTTTTGCTGCTTCATTTCCATATCTTCAATTAGTAGTAATAACTGGTGAACTTGTAAAGTTCTCGTGTCCCACTCTTTTCTCAAATTAGCATTATCTTTTAGATGTTTTTCATTTTGTGCCTTTAATCTGTTGAGTTCTTCTGATTCTATTTTTGTCCCGCTTGATTTATGATTGAAATTAGAAAATACGTGAATGAGATTCTCATTTACATTTTTGAATTCTTTTCTTCTCTCTTCAATACCCAATTTTACATTTTCTATTAGGAAACTGAAATCTTTTTTAAGTAACTCTGCATTATCCTTATATTCTTTAATTTTTCTGCTTTGTAATTCTTTTTCTTGTACTAGCTGTGTCACCTGTGATCGTATTTCTTGAATTTTGGCTTTTAGTTCATCTACGATAGTTTTGCAAGTTGCATGTTCTTTTGTAAGTAATGCAAGTTCGATATTTTTCTTTTCTAATTCAGTTTCTTTTTCAGCAACAGTGTTTTTAAACTGGCTGAGTTCATTATTTATAGATTTTGTTGATTGCTGCAATTCCTCAAATGTAGCTTGAACATGATCTTTTTCCAATTTTTCTTTTTCGTACAGTTCCATTAATTTCTCATTTTTGCTGCTTAACACGATGAGCTCTGCATTCTTCTCCTCAAATTTGTTGTTTAACTTTTCGATAAAATCGGATTCTTTGAGAGCCTTTTCTTTTTCAGCAGCGAGTTGAACTTCGAACTCTCCTAATTTTCGTGACAATTCATCATTCCTACGCTGTTCAGTCTCAAAACGAGCAAAAGTGTTTTCTTGGTCGTTCATATTTGAGTTTCGCAGCTGCTCCATTTTAACTTTGTATTTCTCCAACTCTTCAGACAATTTGTCTCGTATCTTAGCAGACGATTCCAATTCTTCATTCAGCTTCTTGATTTGTTCTTCTTTTCCTTCGAGTTCTCGATAAATCGAAAGTTTGTTTTCGGCCAAAGAAATTGCAGCTTCTTCTTCTCGTTTTTTCAGGGCTTGAATTTCTTCTGTTAATCTTGTCATATCGTTTTTGGATTCTTCTAATTCGTTTTTCAGGATGTTGTGATTACGTTCCAAAGTAAGCTTTTCTTGTGTTTCCTGAGATAAACTGTCTTTTGTTCTTTTTAAGGTGCTTTTTAGTTTTGTTATGATAACTTCCATCATTGAGAGTTTATTTTGGAGTTGCTCATTTTCAGCAATGAGGTTTTCGTTTTGAGACACTGGAGGTGTTTCATTTGTCAAGTCGATTAAGAGTTCACTGTTGTTGGCATTTTCTCCATTTTCTCCACCATTTTTTTGTAGGAGTGCAATCTAGAAATTTGGTAAATGAAGTATTTAGTATATAATTACTTAGTGAACTTGTAAATTAACTAATTTATGTTATTGATTTTTAATTAAGATTTTAATAACTAATTAATTATGAAATTATTGCATATTTAATTAATTAATTAAGTAGAATATCTAGATTGATCATTGATATAAAAGTGTTTAATTACTCAACAATGTGAAAATATTTTAACAATGTCAAAAGAAATCAGATTATTTCTAGATAAAAAGTTATTAATTTAAAATCACTTTAAATCAACTCATTTTAATATATTGCTGCATTACTAATATAAAAAATATAATAAAATTAACCTTAGTGTTTAAGGTGTTTATAAGACATTCTTTTTCTTCTATATCATTTCGTAATGATTCTTCCAAATGTGCTTTTGCTTGTGTTTCCAGCTGACACTGCTCTTTTAATTCACCTATTCTCCTCAAAGCCTTATCCTGCGTTTCCACCAATAAACTTTCGAGCTTGGTTTCATTTCTCTGAATTTCGCGGTAGTGCAATGCCAATTCTCTATATTTATCACGGTATTTCCTGTGCTTCGCTTGCACATTTCTATACGCCGAATATAGCTGCTCTTTGGTCACACGATCAAGTTGGGGACTGATATTATCATCAACCTCACTTGCTGATTGATCCATGTCAGACTGAAAATTGTTTATTTCATTTTATAATATGTGAAATATACAAATTAAGACAATTTATTCGTTTTCTATGTTTACCTGTAAATGATAAGTATTGGCAGGACTTTCATACAAAGGAAATAAAAACGAAGCATCACTAGTAACGCTGCTAATAGAAGATCTACGAGAAGGTACAGTGCAATTATCGGAAGATGCGGTTAAATTCACTGATTGGAATCCATGTTTTGCTGGGCTGTTTCTTGGGGTATCTAAAAGAATTTTATATTATAAGTTATTTATTTTTTTTATTATTTGAACGATTTTCAAAATTAAAGGGACTGAATTATAACTTTAATATATTCTGTTATTTTGCTTTACATAAATTGAAAGTATTTTTGACAAAAATAATGACAAAACCCTAAACAAATACAAATAAATCAAAGTATTTGTTAAACCACTGTCTTGTGCTCATTTAAAATGAAACTGGTAGAAAATCTGAGTTACTCTTTCAAAATGATATTTTCAGTATATAAATTATATTATTATAACTCATGTATATTATAATTTATATTAGTTCAGTATTAACTATTAAATATAAGTTGAAATGAAAACTGAATATAAAATGATTCATCTATATTATTATGAGATAGTTATATAATATACTTTACTGGTTCTTAAATAGTGTATTAAATTGTTGAGCATATATTGCATATCTTGCGTTATAAAATAGTATACTAAAATAAATTATTATAATTCTCCAAGTTCTATTATATTTTTATAGTTTACTGTTGTGCTTCACTATTCAAATTTACTGCAATTAAGCAATTTTTAATAAGAAATTAATTGATAACAATTGAAATTGAATAAAATATGTATTAGGTAATGTAATAAATATTCAATATCTCAAAAATACACAATGAATATTAATCTAATGCTTCAAAATAATCATATCATTTTTCCTACTAAAACAAAGGCTTATCACAGTTCTTAGATATATTCTGATTGTAATAAGATTAATTCAAAAGGTCAAACAAAATCAATAACTCTTTATTGTGAATTATATTTTTTTCTATTTTATAGAAGTTAAAATCTTGCAATTGTTTGTGTTTTCCATGTTTCTTTTTAAAATACTTATATCATTGACAATATTTGTGATTTATGATACAGTGATTTAAAAAACATAATAACAAACATTTAGACAATGTCTTTTATTGATTTAAAGTATATCTCTAGAGAGAAATCGAATTTATCAAATGCTGTATACATATTTTATTTGCATCTCAAATGACATAAAAATTAACCTAACCGCTCACTCAACCAAATTCGACTAACTCATAAACATAAGCTTTTTTCCAATCAATTATCCAATGAATAAATGTTTCTCCGCAGGAATGCTTTATCAACAGCAGAGTTGAAATGTCAAACTCGCAAACGCCAATTGCTAGTTACAATGACGTAAATGCCAACCTGTGTCCGTTTCTTCTGTCAGGCTGAAATTGTCATTGGACGCGGACAGATCCTGTATCGAAGTACTCGAGAGCGCGGGCGAAACCACCTAAAACCGCAACAGTCACAAAAGTTTGATTGATTTCGAAAGTTGAACAAGTGGAAACTTCTAATGAAATATGTTGCATTCGCGCATTCTTAAATTACTACCTGAGCCAATTGTTGCATGCTCGCCTGCAGCCTCGCAGGCGACTGTTTCATCTCCTCGGCCAATTTGTCTTTAATTTTTTTGAACATTGTGGATTTTGCGGTTTTTCACTATTAGACTGGAATTTACTCAATCACATTCACAACTTAACACTTGTCAGAAAAGAAGCTTTTTCACTGCTTCTTCGTCCAGTTTCAATGATCGTTGTTTGAATTACACGACGAAGAAGCACACGTGTTTACTGTAGAAAAACATCGTACTGTTCATTGGTTTTAATTTTTCAACGAGCGATTTTATTAAAAAATGCATATACTATTTACGTGGACAAAAGTGTCGCACAAGGAATTGAGAAAATGTAGGTTTGGTCTGTGGGTGTTGCGCAATGAGAATTTACAGCTAACCAATCATGGAGAATAGCGCGAAAATTCAAAGTGCAAGTGGTGTGATAAAATACTAGATCATATTATTAGTTTATTACATTGACAGTTGTTTTTAAAAATCTTTAAAAAATATTGTTGCTTTGTAAGGTGATTGTTTGAGTTCAAGGTCAGATCAAAAATAGCTTTAGTTTCAAGGTTTTAATTTAATAAATATTTAGATTGACAGTTAAAAATATCATGTTATTATGAACAAATAATGGTTAATTAAATTTTAATTACTTTTCAATTACTTTGCTGTAAAAAGGCAAATCATCCTAATTTTTTTAATATTGTTAACCATAATGTTTAATTATTTATTTATTTTTCAACATGGTTATTATTAAGCAATAACATTTTTAAAAATAAAAACGAAATAGAGGAATTTGTAAATTAAAAAACCAAACACCATTATTTTATTTTCTTTATTACACATGATTTGATTCTGTTTTCTTATCAATCTGACGTAAAAAAATCACCGGAACATACATCTCACACTATACAATGTAATCTGTTTTTAAAGTTGTCTCAGTTTTGGATGGAATCGCTTAGGTCTCTATTACTCTTTCCTTGCAATTTTTACAATAACATTGATTATACATTTACATAGAACATTTTATGCGAACATAACGTCTTTAGGCCAAAAGGGAAGCTCTCGTTAATATAAATTTTTCTGCAAAAATTATTCAACTACAAAGCGCTTATGCAAAAGAAAATGCCCTCGGTTTCAAACACGATTTCACCGGCGACAAGCATTTTTACAGTAAATTCTTAAGGGTCAAAAATTCGTCTTGATTAAAAATATTTTTCTGGATAAATTGTTTAGAAAATATAAATTTTTCTACATCAATATTTTTAACAAAGTTAATCAAGTGAGGGAAACATAAAAAAAGCTGTCGCTTACTGACAGATTTGTCAGTAAAATATGTAGTTTGTTCAATTCCATTCCGCGCATTAGATGCTTTAGAAGTTGTCAAACTGAAATTAAATTTTAATTTCTTGAATTTGTTTTTTAAAATACTGTTTTTTTAAATTTGCAAATGCCCTAATAACACAAAATATTCGGTATGTTTCAAAATATTCTTAGAACTTTCTTTTTTCCTGAAAATATTCTAAAAATATTTTAAAATGTTTTGTATTATCAGGGTGCTAATAATAATCTGATGATAACATCTGTTTGCATTTCAGTTTAACATCTTCATCAAATGATTAATCACAATTCATCATCGATCGGTAAAAAAGCCGACTTGTAATATTATATTTAACACGCATGACTAAAAATATAATCGAAGCATTCTCGAATAATGCCAATGAGTATGATATAAGCGTGGATACAAAATATAACTTAAATATCTAGTTACTACGAGTTGGTACAACGAAGAACATCGTACGTATAATCTTAAGGAACGTAAAAAATAGGCGCGACAAATCACTGGGCGGAAATGTCAGACTTAAAATATTACATTATGCGGAGAAAAATTCGCTTTTCTCGTTTATACATTAAAAATAAGCGAAAATATGTTCGTTATTTCGATTATTTTTTCAATTCATTTACATGTACATATGACTATTATTACATATATTATATGTATCATACGTATAATTCAATGAAACTGTGTACAATTAAATTACGTTTTTTGAGCAAAATTTTATTCAACTTCATTTAAAAATAATTCATAACGAGAAATATTATTTTGCTCAAGAAAGTAATTCAACCTTTTACTTCTTAGTATTGTGTTGATTTTTTTCTGAAATATATTTATTTAATTCGTAAACTTTGATTAATGTTAAGAACACTTAACATTCATCCAAAAAAGAATGTTTTTAAAAAGACTAAAAAAGCGATTAATTCGACCAAACGCTATATTTCAGATTGCATCAACTTTTTTAAGAAGGATTTACATGATTTGTTTCTCAATTTCTTAGTGTACTTTGTAAAAATTAGATAGTGAAACTTAATAAATGAAAATGATCAATTTGATGTAAATTTTCAAATAGAGATATTTAGGCAACGATATGTTGAGGAAGTGATAAATGATGATTATCATCTGACAAGTGATTATGAACAGGATCTAGTGGTAAGACGATCCATCAGATTTTCATTGTGATTATCTTTTGGCAAATCCTGTGAAATGATTGTTTGTTCTACTGTAGTATCAAGGTCATCTCCCATTACCTGAAAAATGATTACATGATTACTATTTCGTTGACAAATGAAATGTAAATCACTAATAGCAAAATAAATATACATAAATAATAGAAAATAAATGTTTTAAATTTGCTAAGTGTGCTGTTAATGAATAATTTTTATTAAAACTATTAATGAATCTATTTTTTTCATTTTATTTTATATAATAAATGTATATGAAGTGCCACCTTGAAATTTACAAATGTAATGAATTATGAGGTATTGTGTCATAGTATATATTCTCACAATTTATGATAAAACGAAATTATCGAATATTTTTATTCCATTATTGAATAATATTACAAATAATATGCATTTTCAAGTTATCGTACTTGTTTTTATTGTGTTTTGAACTTAAACTTTGGCGAAATACAACGTCTATTAAGCCAGTTTTCAACTAAAAACTCACTTTTATATCTTTCATTAAAGGTCGGCGATTAACGCAATTTTTCGATTCGATGGGAATACTCGAAGATTCTCCAT
>JABFPQ010000532.1:0-11180 GCA_022817265.1 Masnerella sp. ZL-2020
AGGGTACGAAAAAGTTGCGAGATAGGAGAACCAAGGGGAAAAAAATTAAAATTATTTAAAAATGGAGGCGAAGTCGGCAATTATATACAATTAAAAGTAAAAATATGGAAAAAAATGTATACACTTCGACTTGAACTATATTAGGAACAAAAAGTCAGTTCTTGACTCAAAATTAAAATCTGGTAAAAAACGATGAGTTATTGACTCAAAATGAAATCTGTGAAAAAACGATGAATTATTGACTAAAAATATAAAATCTTGAAGAAAACGATCTGTTCTTGACTCAAAATATTAAACTGTAGTATTTTGAGTCAAGAACTAAACGATTACTTTTTGACTAAAAAATTCCAAATCCGATGAAAAATAATTATTTTTAAACTTGAACTATACAATTTTGAAAAAAACGACAACTTTTGACTTAATTCTATTTTGACTCAAACTTCAAAATCTTAAGTCAAAACTTTTAATTCTTAACTCAAAATATAATATCAGCAAAAAACGAGCACTTTTTTACTACAATGAAAAATTAAAAGAAAAACGATCCATTATTGAGTCAAAATATAAAATCTTGAAAAAAACGATAACTTAATGACTCGAAATATTAACTCTTGACTCAAAACTTTTAATTCTTAACTCAAAATATAATATCAGCAAAAAAACGAGCACTTTTTTGCTACAGTGAAAAACTAAAAGAAAAACAAATCCATTATTGAATCGAAATATAAACTCTTGAAAAAAAATTTACTTAATGACTCAAACTATTAACTCATGACTCAAAATCCAAAATCCAGACCGAATTAAAACTTAGCAGTACATCTTTATTTTTGACAAACACGAATTGTCACTTAACTCATATCGAGTTAAAGATCCGTGTTACACGTCCATGAATAATGAAGTGCTAATTAAAGCCGACGAATTCGCGCGAATAACGACATAATAACCGAATAGTTGACTTAATGTTCGCGCGGCAAATGGAGTTGCAGAATGCCAGCCATTTGGACGACGAGTGTTGTCCTACAGAAGCGAAATGTCAAACAATGTTGCCTCGACGAGGACACGACGTTGAGTTACGCGGCGTCGACTTTTTAAACAAAGCGCAGTCGAGACGCGGTGCGCCAAGAGCAACGCAATTACAAACAAATCCGAACATTTACACCAACGAATTCAAATAGAATATTCAATAGTTGAATTATTGAGTCAATATTGTTAATGGTTTTAAGGTGAAAATGATACTGGATAATGAACTCAGAATTAACATAACCTCACTTTTTAATCAATGATACAAAAATGTTACTTTAAGACAAAATAAATTTAAGATCTATCTAAAAAAAGTGTCTCATTTGAAATTAAGATTATTATACCATTATCAGACATTTTATTGAACTTTTCCAACGTCTTAAAATAAGACATTTTTATTTCGGTTTGGAAATTTTTTTGGAAAAACCAAAAATTTGATAAAAATTATTCTGAATTTTGAAGATTAAGTTTTTTATCAGACGTATATTTCAAAAAACTATAACGAACTGTCTGAACATCTTAAAATAAGACATTGCACTTAACATTAAAAAATATGTAAAATACATGAAATTTCATTGAAAACGATTCCAAATCATTATGAAATCGAGAATTTAGTTCAGTGACACGAAAACTGTCTAACCTAAAAAAAATACTAATTTCTTAAAATAAGGCACTTCTAACGAATTTTCTTCTCTAAAGACATTAAAACGTGAAATAAGAGCTTGAAACTCTTCTTGAATTAAGATTTTGAACCCATCTTGAATTTTAAGAGCCACTTTTTGAGTGCGAAACGTTCGGACATGAAAATTGACCGAAGTGGGTTTGACCGAGTGCAAATCGGGGTGGAATATGACGTCCAATTAGGATGATTACCCGAAACGGATTATGTAATATTGACGTGCCGTAAACCCGACGACGATAGCGCAATGCCGGAGCATTTATCGCGATCCGAACGGCGAGCGCGACGGACACCCTCGAAGTCCAATCGATGTTCCTTCATGTTTGCCAAACAAATGACTCGACTTTCCGTTCGAATCGACATGGAGAAATAATGAAAATAACTACGAGTTCAACTGGAAGAGATTTAATAGAAAAATAGTAGGATTGCGAATTTTTTGACGAGGTGTCACACTTTTAGTGAAAATGCAATTCAATTTTTCTCAATTTATTGAAGTTTGAGTCAAAAGGAAATCGTTTTTATTCGAAATTTTTTAGTTTGAGTCAAGAAGTATTCGCTTTATTCAGGATTTTATATTTTGAGATGGAAATTAATCGTCTTTTTCAAGTTGTTATGTCTTGAGTCAAAACTGGAGTTTTTTAACTCATGTTTTTGGATTTTGAGTCAAAAAGGAAATCGTTATCATTCGAGATTTTATAGTTTGAGTCAAAAAGGAATCGTTTTTTCTCAAGATTTTATATTTTGTTTCAAAAAGTATTCGCATTTTTTAAGTTGTCATGACTTGAGTCAAAGAAGAATTTTTTAACTCATATTTTTTTGATTTTGAGTCAAAAAGAAATCGTTATCGTTCGAGATTATTTAGTTTGAGTCAAACAGTAATCGTTTCTTTTTTAATATTTTATATTTTGAGTTAAAATGTAATCGCTTTTTTCAAATTGTTATGGTATGAGTCAGAAAAATGTTTGTCTGACACAAAAGATTCAATTTTTAAGTCAAAAAGAATAGTTTTTATTTAAAATTACAGTGGAACCTGTCAAGAGTCCTGTATCTCTATCCTTTTTTACTCATAAACGATACATGGGATAAAGAAGATAGAGACACAGGACTCTTGACAGGTTCCACTGTATATAGTTTAAGTTATAAAGTATTAGTTTTTTCCAATTGTTAATATTTTAAGTTAAAAAGTAAGCATTTTCTTTATAATTTCTGGTTTTGAGTCAATCGCAATGTTTTTTCGTCAAAATTCTATACTTTGAGTCAATATTTAAGATTTTATCTTTTGAGTCAAGAAAAACTCATTTTACTTCAAGATTTTACTCTCTGATTCAAGGAGTGGTAGTTGCTCTCAATAATGTAGATCTCGCAATAAGAAGTAAATGTCATTCTCCAAAATTTAACAATTTGAGTCAATATTTATTCATATTTTCGAAAATTTCCTATTTTGAGTCAAACAGCGATCGTTTTTCCTCAAGATTTTATCTTTTGAGTCAAGAAAAACTCATTTTACTTCAAGATTTCACTCTCTGATTCAAGGAGTGGTAATTGCTTTCAGTAATGTAGATCTCGCAATAAGAAGTAAATGTCATTCTCCAAAATTTAACAAATTGAGTCACAATTTATTCATATTTTTGAAAATTTCCAATTTTGAGTCAAACCATGATCGTTTACCCTCAAGTTTGTATCATTCAATATAAGATTCAGTCCCTTTTCCTCAAAATTTGACAAGTTCCTTTAAATCTCTCGTAAGTTTCTCCTCAAAAGTAACAATTTGACTTAAACCTTACAGATTTCTCCTCAAATTTTACATTCAGACTCAAAACTCATACAAAATCCCTCAAAATTCGCCGTTTTACTTCAAAACTCCTCCACTTCCCTACAATTCAATCCATCGAACCGCAGCCCCAAATCTCGTCACAACCCCCATGTCTTCGACTACATTTCGAAAAAAGGTCAACGTCATAACCCTTACGCCCCTACCGTCTCCTACCTCCCGTTGCCCGTGCTCTCGTAACCGAGGTCAAAAAGCTAGGTTAAAACTGCAAATCCGCCACCTCGGGTGCGCGCAGTTTCGGCTGCGCGGGGCCGGTTACGTAACGCAGCCCGCAGCGGGGGTCGCGCGCGGCCCGTTCTCGCCGCGCCGCTATTGATCGCGGTCGCGCGTTTTCCGCGCGGAAAATGCGCGGCACGCACACACGTACGCCGCGGAGCTATACCGGTGACCTACTTTGCGCACGAGTTGCGAAGACCTCGGTGGGCTTGTAGTCGCCATATTCCGCCGAGAGATAATCAATAAGAAGAAAAACCGAAAGTGCGGGGCCCGCTGTTGCCGGGGGCGGCGCCAGTCTGGCGCCAACCTGGCGCAACTCGCCCCAAGACTGTCGCGACAATTTTCCGGGCCTCGCGGGGCCCCCGGGGGTTCGGCGCACTCGGGGGTGGAAGATTTTCAACGACACCACTCTCTCCGGCGAACTTACCCCAGCTGGCGCCGGTGCGGCCCAGGAACTGGCCCGTCTCGGAGTTCCAGAGGAAGATCCTGAAGCTCTCCCATCCGTCCATTTCCGGCGGCGGCAGGTGGAACTGCTCGCCCATGGTCTTCTTGTCGGCCATGGCGCGCTGGGGCCCTGCGTCCGGCGGTGCGGTGGCCTGGGGCTGGCTTCGGGCCCGGTGCTAGCGGTCCCACGCTCTCGCTGCTGCTGCGTCGCTCAACGTCCGCTCTCGCTGGCGCTCGCCGTTGCCTTCCGCCTCTGGCCGAGGGATGAATATTGAGCGATCCAACTACCCGGCCCAGCTTCGACCCTGCCGTCTCTTCGCGCAAGCTCCGCGCGCGATACCTTAGACCTATCGACTCCCAACTTTATCCCTTCCGCATCCGCGTCACGAGTGCGCGCGCATCCCGCGTCCACGTGCACGTATATGTGTCGCGAGGGGCCAGCAGCGGGACGACGAGCGCCGCCGATGACGTTCGATCGCGCGATCCCGAGCGCGCGCCAGCGCCACGACGAGTGTCCGCGGGCCGTGGAGTGCGCGAACGAGCGCTGAGGGCCGGCCGCACTCCCGCTAGTACCTGCGAATTAGAGAGTGCGTTATTTTCGGGCGTTCGGGCGGGGGGCTTTTGGGGGCGCAGGGCAGCGCCAGTGCGTTGGGGCACCAGGGCGGTTGGGGTCGATCGGGGTGGTTTTCACATCTTAGAGTCATTGTGACACTTTTTCCGGTTTCAAATACAATTGTGGTATTAACTTACGGTCTGAAAATAGTGTTTTATTTGGAGACTTTAAACAATTTTTTACATTCTTAAAAATTGAAATTTTGTCGTAGAGGATAAATTATTTTATGACAGAATGAAGATTCTTGTTAAAGCAAAGGTTTCTTCTGTGACAGTATGCAATTTTCAAGATGTTTAAAAGTGCGAATCAAGACACTCTGAAAACTGGTGCTACAAAAGTGTCTTAATTTAAGACATCAATGTCTTGAAATTAGACTTTAGTGTCTGAAATTAAGACACTGATCACTCTAAAAACTGGTGTTACAAAAGTGACTTAAGTTAAGACGTCACTGTCTTAAAATAAGACACTTGATGTCTGAAAATAAGACACTGACATCTTAAATTAAGACACTTTTGTAATATTAGTTTTTAGAGTAAGTCTTAACTTAAAACCCTGCTGTCTTAAATTAAGACCGCAGTTTCTTAAAATAAGACTTTTGATGTTTGAAAATAAGACACTCATCACTCTAGAAACTGGCACTACAAAAGTGTTTTAAAATGAGACGTCAGTATCTTAAAATAAGACGTTTGGTGTCTAAAATTAGGACATTATCGACTTAAATTAAGACGATTGGTGAAAGTGTCTTAAATTAAATAACTGACGTCTTAAATTAAGAAAACTAATGACACTATCTTAATTTAAGACGTCAATACATTAAAGTAAAACGTTTAGTCTCTGAAACTAAGACAATGAAATCTTGAATAAAGACATTTTTATAGCTGCAGTTATTGCAGTGGCTGTAAAATTTTAACAGAAAATGTAAGAACTAAGTGAAAATTATTCAATCCAAATTTGAAGATTTTTCATTCAGACTGAAGACTCTATTTTTTTACTCAAAAATGGTTTTTTGAGAATGAAAGACATTTAGATGGGATTTTTAAATAAAAAGTGTCTCATAAAAAGACATTTTCTTCGGGAAAAACACGAAAAACGTTTTACAAAATACATCTCTGTTTTTGCAGTTATTTGTTTTTATCTTCGAAAAGATTTTTTCACCACAGCAAGTTTTTCAATTTACACTTTGAATAATAGTGAAACATAAAAAAAATATTTTTTGTAATTGCACATTTTTTAATTTTGTTTAAAATTTGATTGTAATAATAAGGTAACAATAATTGATATGATGTAAGTATTGAAAACGATTATGATTTACTATTAAAAAATAGTGTCACAATTACCCCATGGTGTCGAGATTACCCCGGTTGACCCTAAACGTAAATAGTGTTTCTTCAATTATTATCTCAGTCAACACTACTCGAAAAATTAATAAATTTCAGATTTTTTAAAATCAGAATAAAACTTACAGATTTTTTTGGTAATATCTGATGCATTTCAGTTTAAATTTTGTCAAATCTCCCATAAGTAATATTGAAAATTGTTTGTACGTATAAAATTGTCAAAAATAACATTCTTAAAAACCATAAATTAAAATTTTTTAAATGTGTGTAATTAAAACTCTTTAGTGTCTTAAATCGTAAATACGCCTCATTTATAAGACAGTCCAAAAACCGCAGTATATTTATTTGAAACATAATTTTTATTTTTTGTTTGATCCAAAAACTTTGAAATTGCTATTTGCAGACATGTTTCAATAAAAAATGTATTCTATTGTCATCTCGACAGGTTTATTTTTTGAGTAATATTTTTTATTAATAATAAAAAGTAGAACTAATTTATTCAAACTGTTGTTTTTAAACCGTATACATGCATTTCGGAAAAATACTTAATTGTGTCACGTATTTCAGTTGCAGGGGAAATGCTGCTCGAGAAATATTACGCGAAATACCCTGAAAAACATGTTTATGCAAATTTTATGTAAACGTGAATTTATGTAAATTGTATGGGAATGTAACTCAGCATTGGGCTGCATAATATATCTCAACCATTTACGATGAAGAGAATAAACACATCATTGCTATATTTTTTCATTGACAAAGTGGTTTTCGTACGAATTACGTTTATAGAAAAATGTTTATAATTAATAAAAGTAATTTTGATAAAATTGTCTAGAAATTTGAGAATGTCTGCTTTGTGACGGAAAGTGACACGTTTAGACTTTTTCAGAGAGATTATGACTGACGTCCTTAGAGTTTTTTATGGAGAAATATTTCTTTCAGGATATAGTCACTTCTAAAACGATTAAGTTTCAAATTACAGTTTTATCGTTTTAAATACTTTTTAGTCATTTTTTTAAAACGTTTTACAAAGTGGTTTACAATTTTGTTAGTCACTCAATATTCGAATTTCACACTTTTTTACAGTGTACATTCTTGTTTCCGGTGAAAAATCAAGCATTTTTTCAAAACAGTTTTCTGACCACCAAAAAATGATATTTATGTTAAAAAAATTCTTCAAGATCAAAGTAGCAAAAAAATTAAATTTCAATATGTACAATTTATTTCATAGTGTAAAATTTAAAATTTACGAAAAAACGTTAAAAAACACAAAAAATGCAAATCAA
This sequence comes from Masnerella sp. ZL-2020, assembly GCA_022817265.1. Classification (NCBI taxonomy): domain Eukaryota; kingdom Metazoa; phylum Arthropoda; class Insecta; order Hymenoptera; family Scelionidae; genus Masnerella; species Masnerella sp. ZL-2020. Next base: position 7,421 of record JABFPQ010000532.1, read on the forward strand.
ATATTAGCATAATATTTATTACACCGTTTTTCACTTATTTTTCACCATTTTTCTTTTCTGAAGTATTTTATTTTGTTGTTTATCTATAAAACAAAACTGCTATAATTCATTTGCAAAAAGAATAATTTATCTGAAATTCTTATTGCTCGTTTTATAACATTAAATATATTATCATCATTATTGGCGATTCCCCAATTTCGACCTTTGGCATATTATATTACTACGTTACAAACTTATTCATCAAAATTTGATGAAATTATTAAATATTCTTCTAATGGCGAAAATTACTTGAACTTCCAGTAATTTGATCATGGCGTGACGTATACTGAAAATTAGACATAAATAGTCAAACAAACTTTCCTAATTTCATAATAATTTTACTACAAGCAAAATTTTATATTATTTACACTGTTGAACTTGTTTTAATTAATCAATTATGTCACAGAAACTGATCTCTTATTTTATTATTTTTTGTATTTAGATAGTTATAACTTTTTCATTAAATTTTACAGTTTTTAATTTGAACGAACTTAATTTTCTTACTTCGTTTTTTCATTTGCAAAAAAATAATTTGATTTTTTACACGAATTTATTAACTAATTTGTATTCATGTAACAAACATTTAAATTAATGTTACTTTTTGTATAAGCAACTTCGGTAATTACATTAAATTGTTTAAATTACAAATTTATTTAATGAATAAAAAATTATGCAAATCAAAATAATAAGTTATTATACCCTAATAAACATTTTACGAAACTGATTAACATTTCCTCAAAATCTTTAAGTATTCTTTTCTATTTTCCACCATTCGAACACTCAATGCTAATCTTCATTCTATCTTCAATCAATGTGCTCCGGTCAAGACTCTGATCTTGAAGAATCCGCCGGCTCCTTGGATGACTACTGCACTGAAGAGTGAGATTCAGTATAGAAATAAGTTGCGGAATTATTTCAGGAAGTTTCGCTCTGAATATTTTTATTGTCTGCTGAGGCAGCAAAATTCCTTGGTGAATGCGTTGATTAGAGATAACAAAAGCAGGTTCTATTGTGACAAACTGCGTGAGCTGTCGGCTCGCTGTGACTTGCGTAGTCTATGGCGGGAGCTGAGATCGCTTGGCGTCGTTGACTCCCAGTTTACGAGGAATGAGCTGTCTTTCTCTCCCGATGCCATCAACAACTTCTTTGTTGACACTGTCTCGTCACTCGTGTCCTCACTTTCATTTATCCCCACACCCCAACTTCGTGCATCTTCTATCTCCACTCATTCACCTTCCTTTTCCCTCTCTCCGGTGTCCCTGTCCCGAATTTCTTCTCTGTTATCAAATAATGTATCCAGCTCTACCGGCATTGACAATATCCCCGCTTCTTACTACAGTCTGACTTCCTCCTCATTTTCTCATCTGCTTTTGTACATAGTGAACACCTCATTATCCAGCTCATGTTTTCCTGACCTATGGAAAAAAGCTATCATTATTCCCCTCCCCAAAGTACCTAAACCCTCGTCCTTGTCTGAGTTCCGTCCTATTTCGATTTTGTGTTCCCTGTCCAAAATACTCGAGTCGGCAGTGCAAGAACAACTTCTGCAACATCTTCATGTGAACGAACTTCTTGACCCTCTGCAATCAGGGTTCAGGAGGGGTTACTCAACTCAATCGGTCCTGTTACGCCTGCTAGATGATGTCCGCGCTGCCATAGACAACAAGCTGGTGACGGTTCTGGTCTTGTTCGACTTTTCTAAAGCTTTTGACCTAGTCGACCATGATCTTCTCTGTCTTGAACTTGAAAAACTTCACTGCTCCCGATCGGCCATCGCTTGGTTTAGATCGTATTTATCTGGCAGGTCGCAGGCCGTTAGGACACCCGACGGCTGCTTGTCCTCCTGGCGTGATATTTTGAATGGAGTTCCACAGGGTTCTGTCCTTGGCCCCTTGCTATTTTCTATTTATATCAACGATATCTCTTCAGTTCTTAGGCACACAAAGCACTTGTTGTACGCTGACGACTTACAAATCTATCTTCATTGTCGTGCTGATGCTATATCGGAGGGCCTTAATCTCATCCAGGAGGATATTGTTTCGCTGCAGGATTGGGCTGTTCAACGTAGGCTGGTATTCAATCCAGGCAAGATAAAGACTATGATCTTGGGGTCGAGACAGATGCTCAGTACCTTCCGGGTGGAGCTGCTGCCGTGCATTAAGGTCAACGATACTCCCATCTCTTTCGTTACCTCCATTAGAAACCTGGGGGTTGTTATCGACTCTACGCTCGCTTGGAGCGACCAGGTAGCTAGCGTTGTGCGTCGTGTTTGGCTCACCCTGAGAAGCATCAAACATAGCAGCTCGCTTCTCTCTTTTGAACTGAGAAAGCAATTGGTAGTGTCCCTCATATTTCCCATCTTTGATTACTGCTGCCTCGTCTTGACTAACCTCTCCAAGGCCCTTGAGACCAAATTGCAGAGAGCTCTCAACTCTTGCGTTAGATTCATCTTCGGTTTGAGGCGGGATGTATCCATCTCGGAGTACTATGCGCGTCTGGGATGGCTAAGATTGATTAATCGTAGGGGTTACTTTATGGGCTGCCTGACTTATAAGCTCATCACCGACGGGGTTCCTTCTTACTTGGCTCGCGATTTTTTGCTGCGCGATGCGTTCGTACAACGCTTTGTCCGGCGTTCGCATATGGAACTGATGGTACCATTTTATAGTACGGCCGCATTTGAACACTCGTTTATTGTATCTGCTACGCGTTTTTGGAACTCGCTTCCTTCTGATATTAAAAGCTGCGAAACTTTCTCTATTTTCAAATCAAAACTCTTTGTATATTTATTGCGCCGACAGAACAACTTATAGTCCACTAATGCTACTTTGTTTATTGTTTATTTTTGGTCTATTTTTGCCCCGGCATATTATATTTTATTTCATTTTATTTTGTTATTCATCGGTTTTATTTACAATATTGTTATCGTTGGGCGTATTATTATTATTATTATTATTATTTTCTCATTTATCTTATATTTTATCTCTTTTTATTTTGTATTCGTTGATGATATGCTGTATGGGTTTTGCACATTTCGTCGTGCTTTATTTATGTTATTTTGTTTTATTCTTTACATCTATATGTTTACTTTATTTTCTTTTCTCTTGTATTATCGAATGCTATATCAGCCAAACGGGTTAATCCCGAGGCGTTATGTGTTTAAATAAAATAATAATAAAAAATATTGTCATAAATTATAATTCTTTGTTTAAACTTTAAATATTATAGCTATTCGTTTATAAATTGGCCGCATTGTAATGTATGATCATTTGTTAACTTTATCCTAACCTTAAAATTTAAAACGAATCAACACGAGCAAAACAGGAATAACATGTTCAAGACCAACAAATTACATATTGAACTTATACTTAATGAACATTAGGATTACCACACAATATCTAAAAACACCAGCGGCCGCTAACCGACTTATGGCTCGCACAATTACACGTCACAATTACCCCTGTTCGTGCTGTCACATTTATCCCGTTGTTGTAAATATGAATGGGGTAATTGTGATTTACAATTATTTAATTACATAATTTATTAATGATTGAATTACATTGATAAAATGTTAAATATGAATCATACAAACTGTGAAACAAACATTAGTTTACCCGAAAACACTTATTTCTCAAATAAAATAACTTTGAATTGTGAACTTCAAACTTCGTTAACCCAACTTTTGTGTACCTCTTCATTTGATCCTGAAATATACATGTCT
>JABFPQ010000533.1:0-11180 GCA_022817265.1 Masnerella sp. ZL-2020
ACATGCCCGATGTTCCGCAGAAGGTAATGAAATGACCAAATGTATTGATGAAATATTCGTGGTGAACATTTTTTTATTAAATTGGCCATTGACGTCAATTTCAGAAATTTTATGAGTAAAATTTAAATAATTTTCGATTTAGTTGTTTATTTTTGTTTTTGTTTTTTTCGTAATTCTACAAATTACTTTATTGCTGTAGACATTTCGAATTTAGAACTTCCACTAGGGTATCTCAAAAAAAAAAACATTCGAAAATTTTGATAGCCACCTCATTCTTTTTTATTATAAGATAATTACAAAGCCATTAAATAATCCCCTATGAAAAAGATTATATTCGGAGGTCCCTTTAATAACATTTTAACTCGAACGGTATTGAAACTGGCACACGATAACGACTTGCATACATTTCATAAATGTCTAATTAAAGTCGGGTGAACGACGTCGATTGTCAAAGCGGTGTTTGCATAACGAAAACCACCATGTGCGAGCTTGGCGTAATATGTCATTAACATTACTTTGTATAGCGAAAGCGACCGCGACGGCCGCAAAAACCGTATCCGTGGCTAAACCGAAGTCAAAGCCCCCATTAAAGCGGCAGGTCTCCACGCTGTCGATGCATTCGCACCGGCTGTCGCTGGCCGGCAGGTCCGACGCGGACGACGACGAGTTCGACGACAACGAAAAGTCATACGAGGCGCCCATGACCAAGATACTCAGCATGAATAAACCCGAATGGCCTTTCAACCTCATTGGTAATCCCTTTAACATTTGTTTCTAAGCCAATATTGTTAGAACTATATAATCCTAGAGTCAAAATTTAGAGTTCCAATGTTCAACAATTTGTTCAAATTTCATGTTTTTATGATTTAACGTTTGAATTTTTTATCAATGATTTTTAAGATCTATTCCCTAGACGAAGAACGTCAAGTTTAAAATTTTTTGTGAAGGACTTCACATTTTGAAGTTTAGATGAAAATACTCACATTTAAACATTTGGGTGAAGGACCTCGCGTTTTGAAATTCAGCTGGAAATTCTCAAGTTTCAAAATTTGCTTGAAAATCCTTATGTTTTGAAATTAACATGAAAGGCTTCACTTTTAAAATTCAGGTGAAAAACATCACATTTCTGAATTTAGATTGAGAATAATGAGGAAAACTTTGAAACTTGATGTTTTTCAGCTAAATTTTGAAACTTGAGGTCTTTCACTTAAATTTTAAAACATGAGGTCCTTCACTGAAACTTTCAGACCTTATGTTCTTCGCCTAGCTCATCGATTAGTATCCTGAAAATCACTGATGAAATATTCGAACATACAATATAAACATGAAAATTGAAAATAATTTTGAACTTTGGAACTTCTAGTTTCTTTTTTAATTTTACCTTTAATCTTTTTTCAAAATTTCCACTTTTCCAATAGGATCTTTGGCAGCAGCTACGGTAGGAGCATCATTTCCAGCATTTGCTGTCCTCTTCGGTGAAGTATACCACACCCTGGGTCTCCAAGATGAAGAACAGATTCGCCAGCAAACAATCGACTTCGCTATTCTGTTCATCGTCGTAGGTGTGGTGACAGGTTTGGGAACGTTCTTGCAAATGTATATGTTCGGTTTAGCTGGAGTACGATTAACCACGCGGCTTCGACGACTGACCTTCGCCGCGATGCTGAAGCAGGAAATGGGCTGGTATGACGACGACAAAAACAGCGTGGGCGCCCTCTGCGCCAGGTTGTCCACCGACGCCGCCGCGGTTCAGGGCGCCACTGGCAGCAGAATCGGCGCCATTTTGCAGGCCTTATCCACCTTAGTTCTAGGAATCGGTTTGTCAATGTACTACACCTGGAAGATGACTCTAGTCTCCGTAGTTTCTATCCCACTGGTCCTCGGAGCGGTATTTTTCGAGGCGCGAATCATGGGAGGTCAAAACTTGCAGGAAAAACGCAAAATGGAGTGCGCGACTAGAATCGCTGTGGAAGCAATTTCGAATATTAGAACGGTTGCGAGTTTGGGGAAAGAGGAAACTTTTCTGAAGAAATACTGCGTCGAACTGGCACATGTCGCCAAATCGACTAGAATCAAAAATCGCCTGCGGGGTTTGGTTTTTTCTTGTGGCCAAACCACGCCATTTTTAGGTTACGCGCTTAGTTTGTATTATGGTGGTTATCTCACTGCTACTGAGGGCTTGAGTTATCAGAATGTTATTAAAGTATCTGAAGCTTTAATTTTTGGATCGTGGATGTTGGGACAAGCTCTTGCGTTTGCGCCGAATTTCAACACTGCCAAAATTTCTGCGGGGAGAATCTTCAAACTACTCGATCGCGTACCTGAAATTAGTTCTCCTGCAGAAGTTAACGAAGATGCTAAAGACTGGGTGTGTTGTAATTTTTTGAAATTATTAAATGAGTATTTGGTATATTTTATTTCAAATGAAACATTACATATTTGTTCATTTAATTGACGTCCCAGACGTAAAACATCGCGTTTTAAAATTCACTTTAAAATTTTTAGGTTTCACAATTTAACTGAAAAACATCACGTTTTAAAATTTCCGTGAAGGATTTCACATTTCATGATTTGATTGAAAAACATCACGTTAAGATCTTTCTCACGTAATCCTCCACCCAAATTTTAAAACGTGGCGTTTTTCAGCAAAAATTTGATTCATGAGGATTTTCAAGTGAAATTTGAAACATGAGGTACTTCACGTAAATTTTGAAACGTAAGGTTCTTCTACTAAATGTTCAAACGTGATGCTTTTCGTCTGGGGCTTCGTAATGATCTTTAAAACTAATAATCTGCGCGAGAAACTGTAAAGTACATTTTTTTTCCTTTCTCAATTCTCTATTTGCAGATTTAATCATAATGGAAGACCTTTTTTACTGTGAACTTCAAATAATTACGAAATTAGTTAGAAGTCATATATAATATCTTCAAGATAAACGAAGAAAAAACCAAGTAGAAATCTAAAAAAATAATAATTTGAATTATTTCTTTCAAATTGATTTGAATATTTAAGAATAATTGCAATAATTGTAAATGTTTTAGAATTCCAATGGTCTGATACAATATTCCAAAGTCGAATTTCATTACCCCACGAGACCAGAGGTTCAAGTGCTGCAAGGATTTAACCTGATCGTGAAGCCTGGACAAATGGTCGCGCTTGTTGGGCAGAGTGGTTGCGGCAAGTCTACTTGCATTCAGCTTCTTCAGCGATTATACGATCCCATATCCGGGACCGTAACCATGGATCGACGCGATATCTCTTCCGTGCCGCTGTCGACTCTAAGAAATCAACTCGGCGTCGTTGGCCAGGAGCCGGTTTTGTTCGACCGTACTATCGCGCAGAATATTGCTTACGGCGCCAATGACAGGGATGTCTCCATGGATGAAATCATGGAGGCCGCCAAAAATGCGAATATGCATAACTTTGTTTGCTCTCTACCACTTGTAAGTATATTACAAATTAAAATACATGTCAAAAATATCTAATCGATAGTGCAATTTAAAATGCATGTCAAAACTATCTAATCGATATTGCAAATCGAAATACATGTCAAAACGATCTACATGATATTGCAAATCAAATAATATATCAGAACTATCTAATCGATATTGCAAATCGAAATATATGTCAAAACGATCTAATTGATATTGCAAATCGAAATACATGTCAATACTATCTAATCGATATTACAAATCAAAATACATGTCAAAATAATCTAATCGATATTGCAAATTAAAATACATTTCAAAATTATCTAATCGATAAATAAATCAAAACATACTTATTAACTGTATGAATTTAAAATAATGTGTCTCAGATGGAGTTAATTCAGTCTTATTTAAAGATTGAAATACGAATATTCAAATTCGAATATCAAAAGTGATGTATTTTTGTTTAGGGATATGAAACAAGGCTTGGTACAAAAGGGACTCAACTTTCTGGGGGTCAAAAACAGCGCATTGCTATTGCGCGTGCGCTAATTAGAAATCCTCGTGTTTTACTATTAGACGAGGCTACTTCCGCATTAGATACTCATAGCGAAAAGGTAATTTTATTTACGTGCAAGTGATTTGATATTTCATCAATCAAATTTTTAATATAACTGAAAATTTTATTTTGTTTTACATGATTGAAGTGTCAATCATGTGTATATATCGATTCCCCAGACAAAGAACATCGCACGTTTAAAAATTTGGGTGAATGACCTCACGATTCAAAATTCAGCTGACAATCCTCACGTTTTAAAATATAGATGAAGGACCTTCTGGAAAATTCTGCTGGAAAACATCACGTTTCAAAAATTTCTATGTAATTTTTCATCGAGATTTTGAAAATTGATGTTTTTCAGTCAAATTTTGAAACGTGAGGATTTTCACGTGACATTTGAAACGTGAGGTCCCTCACCCAAATATTCAAGCGCGATGTTCTGTATATGGGATGTTCATATATATTATATTAATTTATGATGTTTTTGGAAAACGTCGGTCGATATGCAGTATATATACAAATTTAATGATAAAGTACAAAAATTAAATTTACAGATTGTTCAGGCTGCGTTAGACAAAGCCATGGAAGGTCGAACGTGTATCACGATAGCGCATCGACTGGCTACGATACGTAACGCGGATATGATTTGCGTGGTAGAGAAGGGCGTTGTTGCCGAAATGGGAACTCACGACGATTTGATGGCCGCCGGCGGACTCTACGCTCGTTTACACGCTCTTCAGGAAGCTGCCTTACAATAGCCAAATGAGCTTTTTACGAATGTGAATGAAAACGATACAGTAATAAGCTATCTGATTACAAACTTGAATAATCAAAAACCTTGAATAATTCAAAAATTCGAGAAAAACAAAAAAAATAAAACCGAGTGATTTATCGACATATTTAATTTAGCTTCATGATTCGATTCGTTGTGTTACTCGACTGCAACGCGCGTCACAAGAACTGTTCGGTTATTTTCTATTTGAGTATTCGCGATTTCGCGTCAATTTACGCAAATTGTGAGCGCGCATTAATTGCCACGTAATATAATAGCTATCGCCAGCGTCAGCGTAATTAAGTAGGGTCAATCATAATTCACTTCAGTGCCTTTTCAATGCCTTAAAACCTCCATAACAAGCGAGACCCGCGCATAATGGATATTTATCAAGTGCCGACTTTTTAATCCGCCCTAATTGCTTTTCATCCTGTCATTATACTTATATAACCATTTGCGAGTCATTGTGCTCAATGCAACGCCGCTCGAATAACTGTCCGATTATGCGCGGCTCTCGCTGGTTTGTCCAACAATGACCGGTCATCGAGACACCAACGCCATCGCGGTTCTTTTCCAACCGACGGACGGATCCGATTTCACGTGTCACCGTTCGGAAAAGCGTTGCAGTTGCCGAGACTTCCGTTTAGTTCGACCATTTGACTGTCAGCCGTCGTTATGTCACTAATAGTATTGTAAATGAGAAAGTATTATATTTTTCTTGCTATTCGTCTGACCTAGTGTTTGTGAAGCCGTGTGCATGTTCGCGCGACGAGAGTCATTTGACAAATGTACGTGGAAGTATGAATAAAAGAAATTGAACCAATTCCGATATTTTCGCTGGTCTTTTCTCCTTCCTGATTCTACAACTTCTCTTCTATAACAATGGTGGAAATCATCGCCGGTGATGGGGTTATTATTTTTAACGGAAAAAGATTTTTAGATCAACGATTTCTAGATTTTTTTATTATTGACACGGAGTTAATATTATTTAGGAGTATAATTTCAAAGTATGGAAATTTTTGTACAAAATTGCCACACATTTTTAATTAAAAATATTTAATTTTTAATTAAAAATTAAATTTCAAATTTAATTTAATTTCTACAAGGGATTTACTACTTTGAATGTCAGCTTTTTCGTAAGAACCATCAATATATAAAAATACCAAAAATAAAGAATTGTTTAAGTTATTTGTTATTAACTATTAAAAATAGGCTATGTGTGACAAGAGCTGCGTACCGCAATTCTCAATGGATTTAGCTATAATTTTTTTTTAATGTTCAGGGGACCAAAGAGAACCAATTGTAAAGACATATTTTTGATATTTATTAACAAAAAAAGTTATTAACAATTAATTGAAAAAATGTCCCGTTTTTCACCTCATTTTTTGATTTTTTTATGAAACTCTTCATAACTTGGTTATCATAATGGAAGTTCGATTAAAATATACAAATTTTTAAATTATATATCTTTCAAAAATTAATGCGGTGAGCTTACGTAAAAATTTGATCACAAGTTCTCCGTTCGTTAAATTTAAATTTTGATTGTCATCAACGCTCAACACTCTGAAAACTTTGGCTAAAAAGGTGTCTTAAATTCAAACACCATATCAGAGTCTTAAAATAAGAGTTGCGGTATCTGAAAGTAATATACTGCCGTCTTTAATTAAGACTTTTTCGTAGCACTAGTTTTTAGGATGAAACCTGAAAACAACAATGAATTTTTAATATATCAATAAAATACGTTTCAATTTCTTAATATTGCTCAAATTTAATAAAAAGTAATATTTTTTCTGGAATGTCTCTCTAATTCAAATTGACGTATAACCAGTAATTCGAGTTCGGACTTACGGTATGATTTTGTGTCGTCCTGGGCTAACAGAGAACGACTTAGAAATTCGCCGTACCATTGTGTTTAGGCAATGCATTTGACATGAGGACCTCCAGTTGGCAAAGTAAGGATCTGTCGAACGAAGCGGCTACGTACGTGCGCACTCGAGAAACTCGGCGGTATTATGATCGTTCGGAGTTTGCTGCGGGGAGCCTTGTCATTGGAAAGCGCATTGTCGTGAATGGGGTGAAAACTAAGTTTGACAGAGGCGAAGCCTTCAAGTTATGAAGTTACGGAACGCGCAATGAAAGAGTAAAGATGATGAGTGCTTGTCATCGGAACTGCCGCTTTATCCGACTTGCCGCTGCAGTAAAAAATGGCGCGTATAATTTGCGCGAAGAGTCGGATTATATCCCGAAATTAGCGGTCTTAAAATTTGGGCGTAAATTTAATAAGGATAGTTCCGCTAGACGAGCTCGTTAAATTTCAATATACTTTAGTAGACCCCACGCCAATAAAATTAAGCGAAATGATCCTTCAATTCGACCACACATTGAATATTAACTTTATAGAAATACGAGACTAGAAATCTATCGCAAAAAATATTATCACTATATATATAATTACGTGAAATTACACGTCTCGTTAAATTAATTAAAATTAATTCCTCTTCGACCGAAAATTAAATGTTAATTTTATAGAAATTATATTACTATGAGGTAAAATTACATTTTCGTGCGAAAATGATAATTTTGACGTCATCTATCAAAGTGCGATCGCCATAAATGAAATTTGTTTAGTAGACAAAATTCCCTCGATTTAACGGGTTGATGGTGACAGAGTTTGTGCATCAAATGAAAATGAGTCACAAATTTGAGGACGTGAAGTCGGCGAGCCGTGTATCGGGTGTATCTTTTATGACACGCGGTATTTTAACATACTTTAATGCACTCATTAAGCCGAAACGCTGGCGCATTATTTTTACTTAGCGTGACGATCCTTCGCGCTATAATCCGCGATATCGTTATCGTTACGAGCGTCGCGACGGTAAATCCTGGCTGTGCATAAAACTCAAAGAACCTGCAGGGATTCATCCGTTTACGGGGCTTCGAGCCATGACACGATTAATGGAGAGAAAGAGTGCAATATTTCATCGGCCCGTACTGTGTACGAACAGCGCTGGACGAACGTCGGATCTCGCCCCGAACTGACATACGTGGCTTAGCTATATTTCACTTTATTTGTATTATACATTTTATTTTTCAACACATTCTCCACGTCTTGGATACGTTTCACAATTTATGTTTCGTTTTCTGGTGAAAGAAACGAATTTTAATTAGATAGATGGTCAATCGGGGTAATTGTGACACTATGGGGTAAATTGTACCATTTTCGATAATAATAAAAACTACTACTTTTTAACTTCATTACTTATATTTCTAAATTAAAAAATTAAACTTTGTGCTCACATTATTATTAGAGAAAACATAAATTTACAAATCAGCAATGCGAAATTTCAATTCAAATCACTAAACTATGAATTTCACCGAAAAGGTAAATTAAAACTAGAACAGAGGCAATATTTAATTTATACTGTACGAATAAGACTTTCTGTGAAGAAAAACCTAATGATCTAATTAACTAACCTAATTTGCACCTCGTGAAATTATTCATTACGCGAATACAAATTAACATGAAGCCAAAAGGATGTCATGTTGAAGTTATCTAAGTCTAATCCTTATTAAACATCGAAACTGCCGTAACCTGTTAAATCACTGAAGGTAAGCAGCATGGAGCGTGACAAATACTTGGATTGGTAGCCACCAATTGCTATTAACTAGTACTAACGGCGGTCGAGTGTGTAAACTGCTCGCAATGAATAGTGGTTCGGAAGTTTCACTTGCTGTTAACCACGGAGGATTATATTAGAAACAGCATTCTCTAATTATAGTTAGGTGCTATGCAGCCGTGAATGGGTTTATGGTTTTTGTTTCATCTTAAAAAATATCTCACGCCACAATCATCTCGAAATGCATTTTTTTAAAATGAGAACGAATAATGGTTATTTTCGACTTGTGAACGAAAAATAATTTGTTTCAAATTTTGATCGCGAAATAACATCAAAAATTATCATCACAAATCAAGTCATCTTAAATTTTCATCGAGTAATGGACTATTTCCGAGACCAAATTAAAATAAGTGAATTTATAGTTGTTTTTCGAATTCAGGATGTTATATATACATCGTGAAAAATTGTTGTGTATTTTCACATAATTTTCGTAAACTTACATAACATTTTGAATTTTTACACAATTTTTGTAAAATTACACAAATTTCAATCTGATTTCACTATTTTTTTTACAGTTTACTAATTTCAAATATATCGCTTTCTAACTTTATTTGAAAGTAATGTTTTTCTACATAATTACAAATGAATTTTTCCATAAACAATATATGAATAAATTCTAAGCTAAGTCGCAAGTAGTGCAACTTTTGTTCAAACGACATAGTTTAGCTCAGCGAAATCGTTGAATTGTTAAGGTTAGCCATCTGGACGACTGGGACACGTTATCATTGGTGCATACACGCGGGCCAAACGTTTACGCTGCCAGGTTTGTGTACGTTGGACCGACGAGTATCTATCGCAACGCATATAAATCAGCATAAATTGCGACGCCAGATTCCGTAGTTGGTATGCGTCCGCCGAACGTACGTACGTACGAACGCCGGCTGCTGGCTAGGCCGAAATGTGCCACTGTGTTCGTGTCATACCACGCAGTAGCACACTTTTTCACACTGCGATCAAAATATCGCCATCCACGCTAATGAATTCAATTTCTTCGTTTCAGGATCGGGATGATGAAGTAATGGTTGAAATGAGTGTAATTATTAGATTATGCTCAAACTGTAAATATGGATATTTTGAACTTTGAAGTTTGTCGTGTACGTAATGAAAATAAGTAGCTTATATGTTTTTTATGATATATTTAGCAATTTTGGACATTCGAACTTAATAATTGTAAATATTAATTTCTGTGGCTTATGACTACATAAAATAACGTGTTTGATTCATATTCCTTTGTTAGTTGACTAATTAAGTGATTTTATCATTTATTTTTGCATTCATATTAAATTTTGTTTCAAATTATTGCATTACCAAGCTTTTACATAGATTAGTAATGAAATCAATTTATCTAATAATTCATTACTTAATTTATGTGAATATCTGAACATAACACATGTTATTATAACATAATAACATTTTTGAAATATTATTTTTAATCATAAGAGCATAACTTATAAGTTATTTCATAGTTGAAATTGGGAAAATGTGAAGGCCCTGGTTGGTTTACGTTCACCAGCGCCATCTCGAAATGGATAACTTTTTTGTTAAAAACATGTGAGATTTTAGTTGAGCAATGTTTAACAAATGACGAGTAAAAATTTCAGAAACATCCAACCAGTTGTTTGTTGTTAAACCTCATCGAAAGTTTAATCAGGTCAAACGAAAAATTTTTCAGACCAAAAAATAGGAAAGACCCCTTAAATTTGTCTTTGGATTATGCAGTTTTTTAAAGTAAGAAATACTATTTTTTCCGTTTTCACTAATTTATTAAAAAGCAGTATTTTAAACATTAAACTTAATTGCCTGTTAAAAACGGTGCACCTTTAACATTATTTATGAAATTGCTCCGGATTGAATACGGGAATCCCGGCACCGATTATTCGGGCGGAAATCGCGCTGCAGAAGTCGCCTGGCCGATAATTGCGCCAAGGACTCGCGGCGTATCATTTTCGCTTCGCAACCGATTGGCTCAAGTCATTCGCAGGCAATAATATTAAAGGCCTCATCCCTTGGAGCGTGGCTTAACTTTAATAAGCTTACGGGATTGCGAGATTCGCTGCGAATTCTTCCTTTGGCGAATTGAACCTCATTAACTCCGTTTTGTAATTCGAATACTCGTGGCGTGTACAACGACGTAATTACAACCCGATTGACGTTGTAGAGTCAATCGTTGCGAAGATAATGTCGGTATTTAGTCGGGTAAGAGAGCAAGCGAAATTTCGTTCGTCCTTTTCCGAATAAGAGCTTGTTAAATGAAGTCATTGCGGAAAAATGTAGCAAAAAATACGTACCGATTTAATCCAATTATACAAAGTAATTTTCAATTTCCTCTAATTTATAAACAAATTATGTTTAATGCTCTCGTAATTCAAGTTTAATTGCTGTAAATGTAATTTCTCTACAATTTTCTGGTTATAATTTTTTCATTACTTTTTAACATCTTTTTTGATCAGAATTATTCAGCAAAATTTTATCAATCGCATTATGCTAAAAAATGCTTTGTTTAATCCTGCCTTATTTGCTTAATACTATCTGTGTAGTTAGTAAGGACGAAAAATGGAAAATAAAAGTTTCGGAGGATGCCGGAGGATCTTTATTTTCGCGATATCGCGAATATCGGCAGCATCTGCCAGAAATTTCAATTATGGCGAGCCAAGACCGCCGTTCTAGTAAGTTGGTCGACGGGAACACGTGCGAGAAACAATACTGCGCTGTACTCATGAAGGCGTTCGCGGGTTGGGCTTAC
>JABFPQ010000534.1:0-11163 GCA_022817265.1 Masnerella sp. ZL-2020
CATAACGGATTGAGCAACATTTAAGTCAACATTTCATCACATTAAAACTTTGATTTTTTTATAAACAATGAAATATTATTAATTTTACTAAAACACCTCTTTTTTGCGGTGGCCACGATATTTCAGCGAGTTTTCAATGAAAATCAAAAATTCTAACGCGAATGGGTTCAGGGAGAATAAATCTACGTCATTCAATAGAGATTTATTGTTTAAACAAAATGGCGCTATCAAACATAAAAAAAAACGTTTTTTAGTAAAAAAAATATGACGTTATAATTTTTTTACTGAAAAATAAACAATTCAAATTCAAAAAGCTTTATTGAATGAATTAGATATAACTAAAGTACGAATTTTACTTTTACGTTATAATTGTGAGTGTTATATTTTTGATTTACGGTTTAAGTTTTGTATCACGCGTTTTATGTTTTACGTCTAATTTTTCTGAATTAATATTTATAGCGTTTTCTTACGTATTACTTTTTCTGATCAAAGTTTTTCGAATAACATTTTATATTTTGTCTTATGCGTTATGTTTCACGTCTAATTTTTAAAGTTTAAGTATTATGCGTTACATCTTACGTGTTACGTCTTATGTGTTACGTCTTACGTGTTGCGTCTTATGTGTTACGTCTTACGTGTTACGTCTTACGTGTTACGTCTTACATGTTACGTCTTACGTGTTACGTTATTAATACAAATTTCACGCGTTTGTTTTATGAATGATATCTTCCTAGCAAAGTTTTACGAATAATATTTCAAATGTTCAACTTACGCGTTATTTTTTACGTTTAATTCTTAATGATAAAGTATTATGCGTTACGTCTTACGTGTTAAGGATTGAAAAAATATTTAAATCGTTCGTTTTACGTGAAATGTTTCCAGATAAAAATTTTACGAGATATCTTCAACTTTTTTGAGAAAAGTGAAATATTTTATTTCTTATGTATCGCGAATTCTGTTTGACTAGTTTTATTTATTCCGATGTCTTATCTTCATGACTCGATAACGGAACTTTAAAACCGGCATCAAAAGTTGTCCGACGATTTGTTCAATATTCACGAGCGAGTTGCAATTTGTCCTTTGTGTTATTGATCTTATAATTGTTAAATGGCTTATACTTTTTCATCGCCCCATCAATAAAACATGACATCACTTTCGGCGGAACATATACATTATGAAATCGCTCGCATTTCAATTCGAAGAATGTTTCCACGAAAATAGTTTTTAAGCGTGCGCTTAAAATAGCGCGACCAATTATATCGACGAGAGGCGTCGTCGGGTTTTGAATGCGGAAAAAAGTTTTCTTTCGAAATGCAGCTTTTTATTTCGAGAACGAATTATCACGGTGTCGTAAACAAGTTTTCCGCGATGCAAATTAACTATCGGTACTTAGGGAGAAGGATGCGAAATGGAAGAAGTTCATATATTACAGAGGAAACTTGTCTTAATCAGATCCTGACAAAGCATCGGGATTAAATTAATCCTGATCCAACTGTGAAAGGCGTAAAAACAGATGAAAATCTGATCGGAATTAACCAAAAATCCTGATTACGATGTTGACAAAGAAAAACATATTTTTCTTGGTTTTTTGGAAATACAAAATGTTGAAAAAAATCTTTAAGTAATATAATTTATGTTTTTGTATAAACGATATATGTTCAATTTGTAATTTTTACATATGAGTTCCCGCGTGGGAATGGGAAGCTTGGCTGAACATTGGCCAGACGGTTGGCGCATGGTCGGCACAATGTTTGGCGGAGAGGATTGGCGCATATGTGGCTTGTGTCCGTAAGCCAACGTTGGCGTAAGATCGGTCAGAAATTTTTTTCCAGAAAAAAGCACAACTTACCTTTTGTCTCATGATAAAAATGACGAACATTTGGCTGTTAAAATTAAATGTTTGGTGTAACCATGAAATTTATTTCCATTCTACAGCAAACTTTTTTAAAATTTCAGGTTAACATTTGGTATTTTCTGGCTGTCAGGTACCAAAATTTGTACATCCTTGACTATAAAAACAACCAAGGTTTGACGAACCCCATTGAATACTTGACATAAAGTTAGCAGTCATTACTAAAGTCAGCTTATTGTTTGAAATCAACATTGGCCAATGTCCAGCTGCCAATAACCACCATTTGGCAAGTCTTTGGCGAATGTTTGACTGTCACTATCAAATATTTGGCGTGAGCTTGGCGTTCGGCAATCTGTTATTTCGCGCATCATTGACTGCGAACGATTGCCAATGTTTGGCTCTCAGTATTTTATACTTGGCGAAAGGTTGGAGGACGACAGTCTTCATTAAAGTTTGGCTATTGTTTCACAATCAACTATTGTTGATTGTCACTATTAAATACTGGGCGTAAGGTTGGCGGTAGAAAAAGTGTATCAAAGTTTTGCTAACTTTGGCACTTAACATTTACCAATGTACCGGAACCTACATCCATTATTTAGCACCTCATTGACCGTGAACATTGGTAAATGTTTGACCGTCACTATGAAATAATTACTTAGCAGAAAGTTGGCGGACGGCAGTATGTATTAAATTTGGTTAATATTTGACATAAAACATTTACCATATTCAGCCACAAAAAAAAATTATTTTGCGCAATATTGACTGTGAACATTGTCCAATGTTTGACTGTCACTATCAAATACTTGGCGCAAAGTTGGCGGAAGGAAGTTTGTATTAAAGTTCGGCTAATATAATGACATTCAACAGTGACCAGTGTTCAGCCAAGAACCGTTATCTGGCGCATCATTAACTATGAACGTTTACCAATGATTGGCTGTCAGTATGAAATACTTGGCGTAAGGTTGCTGTCTGTATCAATGTTTGAATAACGTTTGGCATTTAACATTGACCAATGTTCAGCTGCCAACAACCATTATTTGCGCAATACTGACTCTAAATATTAAAATGAAAAATGAAACTCCATTACTTTCAGTAACTTTTGACACTTAATTTAATGGAATAAACGAGTTTTCTGTAAAGTCTATTTTCGGACTACTTTCTAACCTAACTTCCAGAAAAATCATCGGTTAATGATACCCATGCTTAATATAACGTGAATACAGTTGAAAATAGTTTACATAAAGATTCAATATTAAATATTAATTTTTGAAGAAGTTTATCGATTTTTACTGTGTACATCGTACGTTAATTGATCAAAGAATTAATGGAAACTAAGTCTTCTTTTGAAAATCGATTTTACTTGTAGTTTTACATTAAAAATATTTGTTAAGAATCATATCCAATTATTTTGGAATAAATATAAATTTCTAATTCAAATTATCAGAACATTACATTCACCATTCACAAACAAAAGACTAAGTTTCCATTAATTCTTTGATTAATCAAAATACGACGTATATATTAAAATTCGGTAAATTCCGTCAAAAGTTAATATTTAGTACTGAAACTTTCTGTACTTTATTTTCAACTGTATTCACGTTATATTAAGCATCAATATCATTACCCGATTATTTTTTCTGAAAGTTAGGTTAGAAAGTGGTCCGAAAATAGACTTTACAGAAAACTCGTCTATTTCATTAAATTGTGCGCAAAAGTTACTGAAGTCATGCAGTTTCATTTTTTATCTTAATATTTAGATGTTATCAAATTTTTCGCGGTATCCTGTCTTAATATTGACAGCCAAACATTGGCCATCGTTCATAGTCAATATTGCGCCAATAATGGTTGTTGACAGCTGAACATTGGTCAATGTTGAATGCCAAATGTTATTCAATCATTGATACAGACCATCAACCTTATGCCAAGTATTTTATACTGACAGCCAAACATTGGTGAACGTTCATAGTCAATGATGCGCCATATAACGGTTCTTGGCTGAACACTGGTCAATGTTGAATGTCAAACATTAACCAAACTTTAATACAGACTTCCTTCCGCCAACTTTGCGCCAAGTATTTGATAGTGACGGTCAAACATTGGCCAATTTTCACGGTCAATGAGGCGCTAAATAATGGATGTTGGTTCCGGTACATTGGTAAATGTTAAATGCCAAAAGTTAGCCAAACTTTGAAGTTAGGTTAGAAACTAGTTCGAAAATCGTCTTTACGGAAAATTCGTTCATTTCATCGAATTGAAGGTGAAAAGTTGCATAGAGTCATGCAGTTTTATTTTTTTATCTTAATATTTAGAGGTAGTCAAAATTTTCGCGGTCCCCTACTTTAAATACTTGGCATAAGGGTGGAAGCCGCCGGTCTGTATTAAAGTTTGGTTGATGTTTTACATTTAACATTGACAATGTTGATCCACTAAAAAAGATTATTTGGCACATGATTGACTCTAAACATTGGCCAATGTTTGACTGTCACTATGAAATACTTGGCGTAAGATTGGCGGTAGGAAATCTGTATTAAAATTTGGGTAATGTTTAACATTCAACATTGACCAATGTGCAGCCAAGAACTGTCATTCGAAGCATCATTGACTATAAACGTTCTTCAAAATTTGGCTTGTTTTAAATACTTGGCGTAAGGTTGGTGGTAGGAAGTCTGTATCAAAATTTGACTAAAATTTACCACTCTGCCTTGACCAATTTCCAGCTAGCAACAACCATTATTTGACGCATTATTGACTGTAAACGATGGCCAATGTTTGGTTCTCAGTTTTAATTACTTGTGTTAAAATTTAAGTAATGATTTATAAACATTGACCAATGTTAAGCCACCATGAACCGTTATTTGGCGCCGCACTGACTGCGAAGGATGGCTAATGTTTGGCTGTCAGTATTAAATTCTTGGCGAATGGTTGGAGGTCGTTGGTCTGTACTAAAGTTTGGCTAATGTCTGACGATCAACATTGACCAATGTCCAGCTGCCAACAAGCAATGTTTAGCGCGTCATTGACCGTAATCATTGACCAATGTTTAACTGTCATTATCAAATATTTGGCGTAATGTTGGCGGTAGGAAGTCTGTAAAAAAGTTTGGCTAACGGTTGGCAATATAGATTGACCAATGTTCATTGGTCATTGAACGTTATTTAATGTTTGATTGTCAATTTTTGCCGTAAGGCTGAAAGACGACATTCTTTTCTACTTAACATTCGCAAACAAAATTATTGCTAATGATTATCACTAAACATAGATTAATGTTTAACAAAATACTTGTGAGTACATTTGTTTGTTAGAACCTTTATTTCCGGTACATAAACGCTTTACATACCATTAGAAAAACATGAGCATTAGCAAATTATACCATAAATATTGAACTTTCATTTGGATTATACTGTTTATTAATATACACTACAAAAAAAAGAAAAGTTACAGACAACTTTAATGTGCTCAAAAAGAACTTGCAAGTTATGAAGAATATTAAACGTAATATTATCAGAAGTGTTTCTAAGCTTGCTGATTTATTCTACTTCTTGCGTATTTACTAGCTCAGCTAGATATGTATCTACTTTGTCTTTTATCTTTATGACAAAACATGGACAGATAAAATTAGTAACGTTAACTATAACATTTTCGGCGTAACATATAAGTTTATATATATGAGGCAATGTTGTATTGTTAATGCACGTTGCAAATGCATGTTCACTCACACATTTTTTTATAACTGCATAGTGTTCTGAACGACAGTTGCACAACGTTGAGCAATCACAAACAGTTACCCTGAAGTAGTATTGCACAACCCCAATGGAATTATCTCCGTTACCTTCAACGAATTTCACGAATGTTGAATTAGACTTTATCATGCGAGTGTATTCTTGTGACGAATACAAGTATTTATTCTGAAATAAACGCAAAAACTTGAAGTATCTGACGCCTTCAATGTTATTGGCATTGAAGGCGTCTTCGTCTTCATTTGTCAAATTCGTTATTTTACATGTACCAATTATGTAAGCACAATCTGCTATTTTATGACGTTTTAGTCGTCCAACTTTATAATCTAATTCATTACAAATGGTGTGAGCGCGTGTTCCCTCGACAAGTGTAGTTTCTTTTAAACTTCCAAGACCAACAAATGAAGTTACAGCGGATACAATTTGTAAATCAGGATTTTTACTACTTTTAACCATTCTTTTAATATAGCCATTCAATCTTTCGTAAGGAAAGCAGGTGGTTACCCACAAAGAACCAAAGTCTCTGACATTTTGAGGTAAGTGCTTTAACAAATGCAAATTACTTGTCATATTTTGTTTTGAATACAAAATTTCATAACGTCGGCCGAATTCGTTCAATGCTTTTTCAGCTGTGTCAATCATATCTTCTGTGACTTTATTTCTACTTAAAAGAGTTATCCCCACAACTAGTAATTTATAATGATCAAAGTAATTAGTATTCATGATGTCTTTTAAAATAGGACACGAATAATAATAAAAAAACGTCTTAAATTCATGACCCCTGAAATGGCTGAAATCTTTTTGGATTGAACGTGGATGCCTTTGAATCAATGATGGTGAAGTTAATGCGAGTAATCGATCATCTACTAATAATAAACTATTAGAAATATTATATGCGCTCTCAGTTTCAGAATTGGCTTCAAAAAACCACAAGTTAAACAGGCGTTTCACTATACCTTCGAATACGCAGTGCATAACGTCTATACTAGTAGTTTTTATGTGTTTGTAAACAAGGGATGACAATATAGTAGGACCTTTAACGCCTAACTGTGGCTTCCGTTCTGCCAAAGCTTTACGAGCTAATTCCATAGTCTGATCTTCATCGCGTAACACTGACATTTGATCGTAAGGATATACTAATACTCTATGCTCCTTCAAGTATTCTCCTTCTTGTGTACATTTTTGGCACCCGTTTTTACCATTATACTGTTTCATATTTAGAAATAAAGCTCTGGCAGGAGAATCTCCCATACCACAGATAATGATCGCTTTTATTACTTTAAGTTCATTATTTGCCATTCTGACCTCAATTCCATTTAATAACAGAACTACTTGTTCATATAACGGTCGAAGAAACAAGTTCGACTTAGGTTTTTTATCACCAAACCACATACCTGCTAAAATTACATTTTCATGGCGGGTTCTATCAGAAAAAGGCAACTCATTTACAGTCAAATAAACTGGTCAAACATTGAACGATGACGTACGAAATATTTGAATTCCATCCGTGTACCAAGATAACAATATATTTAGTTATCGTGTAAAAAACCGTTTTCACTGGATAACTCTTTATACACTTCTCCCTCGTAAATATCACTTAATGTTTCACCATTTTCGTTACGTTCATGATGAAGAATTTTTTCATTGAAACTAGGTCTCTGAAATAAATTTCGCAATTGATCGATAATTGAAACTTCTATAAAAAATGAATGTTTTGGTTCTTCGTGGTTATTTTCGCATATAAGATTATTTTCATTTAAGGAGCAAAAACAAACATCGCAATAATGATGCCGGTTGATAGGAACTTGCAAGTTTTTAAACTCTTTTTCAAATTTGTAAAGCGTTGTTATGCAATTGTTTGGTCGTGGGCAATGTAATTCGATTACTTTCAATAAGTCTGCTAGTGCACACTTGGACATATTGTGACGTTTCTGTAAACTTGTTATTGCTAATAAGCTTTCTTCTTATTACAGCGCCTTCGTACAACAACGTTTCGGCAAAGTCTCCTCTATCCACAGGATTGAATTCTTCTTCCTGGTCACTCTCACTGTTCTCATCGCTAAGACTCTCATTGTTTTCATCGCCTGTGTCTTCATCTATTGATTCTATTTCATAAGATAATGATGTTTCACTGTCTAAAAATAAATAATCGAATTATTATTCTGATTACATATTAACAGGAACTGGTACTTTATGCTCTATTGATAATTGGTGTTCATTTAGTATTAACCTAGGTACAAATATTTTTAATTATATATTTTTAGATAACTAATTTTAATTTTAAACAAATTTAAAGAATTGTATTTTGATTGAAAGTAAATAACAATTCACAACGAATAGTTTGAAAATCTTATTTTGAAGTTATCAATGTTATTTTCATATTTTTATTTCTATAGCTATTAATGAATGCTTTGGCTATTGTTTCATAATCAACATTGACCAACGTCCAGTCATCAAGAACCGTTTTGTGGCGCATCATTGATTGTGAACATTGGCCAACGTTTGGCTGTCGGTATTAAATACTTGGCAAAAAGATGGAGGTCGTCGGTCTACATTAAAATTTGGCTATTGTTTTACAACCAACATTAACCAATGTTCAGTCACCAAGAACCGTTTTATTGCGCATCATTCATTGTGAACATTGACCAATGTCCAGCAGGCAACATCCATAATTTAGCGTCTCCTCGACCGTGAACATTAGCCAAAGTTCGACTGTTTCTGTGTAAGAGCTTAAATTTTTCTGCATGAAAAACTGTTGTTTCTGGAATTAAACTCCCAATTGAATGCAACATTTCTGAGTTTATTCATTTCACTTTAATTAAAAAAAGCGCCGTCATTATGTTTTAAAATGACCATGCTATGGCCATTTGAAAAAATGTTTTTCCTGATCTTTTTGGACAAATTCTCCCTCGTGCCTTTTTTTCGCATATTTTGAGGCAAAAAATAATTGAAAAACGTATAATAAGGAAAAAATATCAAATTTTGAAACAACTTTGTTTTTTTAAATGACACCGGTTTGGCCAATTTGAAGCCAAAATGGTCGCTCTTTAGGTCGAATTGTAGAAAATTGAATGAACACAAAGCCCCATATCTTTGCCCAATTTTGTAGGCGAAAGTTGTATCTACAGAGGGTATTCGCTGTTTTTTTCACGAAGTGATCTCTTTTATTTTTTGGCGAGTGTACTTGGCGTAAGAATGGAAGTCGCCGGTCAGTATTAATGTTTGGCTAATGTTTGAACTGCTCAACAATGTACAGCAGCCAACAGATATTATTATATATTTATTAATTTCAAATTTAAACACATTTAACAAATTATATTTCAATTAAAAATAAACTAAAAATGGACTCATCGCAATGAATAATTTGATAATTTTATTTTAAAACTATCCACGTTATTTTATTATTATTATTTTTATAGCTATTACTAAATGCTTCGAATGTTACGATCATTGCACAAACCTTGTATAACTACAGTAGGGGAGACCAGGGCATGTCGGCACTCTGCTCATTTATATCTTTACATGAATCATCTGCGAAGGTTAAACTTATATAACATGTTAAAAATATCAATCATTCTAATCGAAGACTAAAGTTTGCTATATACACTAAAATAATTAAAAATATTGTAGAAAACATGAGTTATCGGCAAAATATACAGTCTTCCAACCAGCCCCGGTCGGTCTCCACTATAACCTTTTGGGTTGTAAAAGTACCGTTAGAATATTGTTGACAAACACGGACTTAGATAAAGAAAACTAAAAGTCAATAGAATAATAATAAAATATGGGTTAAAAAATTACCAAAATCATTATTGACACTGCCATCATTGCTATCGTGTAAATTTTCAGGAAGACATCTGTTCGAATTTCCATTATCTATTGAATCATCATCGTTTTCATGCAATAGAATGTTCAGTTCTCTAGTACTTTCGAATAACCTGAAAATGTTTGGTTTCGTTAAACATAACTGCTATATGATTTTCACTGTATGAAAAAGTGATGTAATGAACGGAAATATAAATCTCATAAAACATGCAATGTCGCCGTTTCTTTACACGGGTTAAAAAATGAATGTATTTTTCTTCTTTCGTCAGAAAAAAATGATTATATCAAATTCGACAAATTTATTTTTTCATCTACGACAATTTTATAACAGGGCGTTTTAATCAATATTCACATATTCACATTTTACAATAGCTTGCAACTTTTTGCAATTGCAATTAAAGACCTGGTAACAATAAAGGCACATGCGCCCGATTGGTCGAGACTCGCGGCGTAATGGGCTTTATGATTGGTCGGTCGCGTATACTAGTCTTTAGATTAAAAATAAATTAAAATGAGCTATACTTCAGAAATCTTTTAGGGTTGGCATGTTTTCGCTCTTCCGTATCAAATATGCAAAGAAATTTTGAAAATATAACTGTTTAGACTTGAGTATTTCGGAAAATAAAAAAACTTATCATTTTGCACTTTATTATTAATAATCCTTGTATATTGATGTATCATAATTTTTTTCATATATTTTTCATAATTCAGATGTATCATAAAAAAGCTTAAGACAAATTTGAGCATAATTAATAATAATATCAGCATATACGCGTAAAATAATTTCAAAGCCCTATTTGTGACTTACACAAATAGGGCCGCCCTAAACTGAGAGTTATTTGCAAACCCGATATTACATCTAAAGAAACCATAATGGTTTTCCATTGTCTTTTTAATTATTTAAAAATGACAATTTTTCTAAATTTAAGCTAAAAAAGTAGTTGATGACAAATAACAAAACTAACGAAACTGAATAATAAATTTAATTTAATTATCAGTTAATAGTTCTAACATATGAAATACACTTTTAGGATTAAACATATATATAAAAACTAATTATGACAAAATAACAATAAATAAGAAGTCTAAATTAAACAAAAACAATGAATTAAAAAATTCACGAAAAAATGATCATGTTAAATATGCAGAACCAACTGAATTTGTTAAGTTATGTATCAATTTAATATTATCATATCTAGAAATACATTGTGTAAGCTTGGTAACTTGTATTTTTAATGAATTGTTACGTCAAAAACTTTTACACTAATATTCAGAAACAATTAGCGCTCAATAAAAAGATCACAAAACAGAATTCTGACAGTTATTTCATTCCACGTGGGTGAACTGGGACGACCGCAGCGCCTTTCTTTAGTTGCGCAGAACACCGTAACTTTGTAGTGCACTGCACACATAGTTTGGGTGTGCAGCATGCCCAAGGCATGCGCGATGAGCACCCAAAGGCACAGGCATGAAGCATACTTAGGATTCGGACTTGTGCGATCAACAGGGCGCGCTGCACGCCTAAGATTGTTTCCGTATACTATGCATGTTAATTCATATGACTTTGAAGCTTGATATTCTAAATTAATGCAGGCAAATAACTAGAAATTTTGGCTAATTGTACACCGATAGAACTCTGTTACGAAATTTGAAGCTTACCGAGCTTCGAAAATCGTATGTTAACTCCAGCATCGAAAAACGTAGCAGGCCAGCTTCGATTTCGGTATGGCTCCGCCCACTTTGTCCGCA